>CAUYPK010128784.1:0-89413 GCA_963574355.1 Loris lydekkerianus
AACAAAACCAAAAAACTTAGCGTTACAAACTTACAATTACAAAAAAAAAAAAAAAAAAAAAAAAAAAAAAATTCAAAAGTAAACATATAGCAGAGACAAAAATAAGTGTACATGAAAAGTACATTTAAAAGTCAAACTAGAATTAATATTAACTCTTAGGATTGAGGTATTTATTTAATGAACATTTATTTATTTAATCATTGATCATGCTTAAACATTGTCTTTCCTTTTAGTCTTGGATCAGTGACACAGAGACTTTAAAGTGCACTAAGTTCTGGAAAGCAAACCTGACCCCTAACCATGAGCCCAGCACACTGAACCCAATGCCAACTCCCACAGGAGGCTCAGCAGTGACTGGACCTCACCCCTGACCACGAGCCCAGCACACTGAATCCAATGCCAACTCCCACAGGAGGCTCAGCAGTGACTGGGAGGCATCACAGCAGCCACATCCTCATGTGCCCAGGGATCTCGCTACATGCATGACCCTCACTTGAATGGTCATTCAATGGTCAGGTGTGTTGAACAGAACATAGACCTGCCTAGTAAAGACTTCCCCACCTCTGTTTTAAAGTTTCAGATTAACATGAGGGTACATACAACTAGGTTACCTTGTTTGCATTTGTTAGGTAAGGTCCAAGTTATGGTGGACCCCTTCACCCAGGAGGGATGTCATACACTCGTATGCTACCTGATAGGTGACAGCAGAGCATACCACACACACCTTCCCACTTCTTGGATTTAATTGTGTTTTTCTCCGAGGTCCTTGCTTCCTTTCCAAACCACATTTGTGTGTGTAATGGGGCAACCAAGGGTGTTCTGAGTACCTGCTCCGTCCCCAACTCCTGATGTTGTATTTTCTCACCATTCCTCATAGTGACCCACTGCAAAGGCAAAGCAGAAGAGCAACAGGACGTGGGAGCCCCCAGCCAGCCCCACTTCCCCCATACCACCTTCAGAAACATGTTTAAACTCACGCATGCAACACGCTAGCCATGCTGCGGGCTGGTCACTGCAGCCACCGAGAGAACACATTCTGCCACAGCCAGACAAGACATGGCTTTCACAGGGAAGCTAAAGAAATCACTTTCAGGAAAGAGTAAATTCTCTATTTCAAGATAGCATCAAAGTCCATAAAATGTATTAAAAATTTCCTCATCAAATAAATGTCACTTTTATAATTAGCTGAATGTAACAAAACTTTACAAGTCAAGCATGCTTTACGGATACACCCAAGACTTATCTGACATCCATCAAGGATGGAAGCCTCCAGGCACTTTTTAACATGGAAAGATCTCATCAACATGTGAGAGGGGATGGAGTCTGGCCTGCTCATGCCCTGGGAGAGGGGAGACTCACTGCATGAAGTCCACTCAGACTTGAGCAGAGCATGAAAAGCCTCTACTCTGAACCGTGTGCCTCTGTCAGCACGCGGGCCCCGTTTACCCTTCAACATGGAAAGCCGGTGGGGTGCTTCAGCAACACCCTGAAAGCCAGATGGAGAACTAGAAGAAACAAAATGGGGACCGCCCGTAGTTCAGTAGGTAGGGCACCAGCCAAATACACCCAGGCTGGCGGGTTCAAACCCGACCTGGACCAGCTAAACAACAATGACAACTGCAACAAAAAAATAGCTGGGCGTTGTGTCGGGCAGCTGTAGCTACTTGGGAGGCTGAGGCAAGAGAATCGCTTAAGCCCAAGAGTTGGACGTTGCTGTGAGCTGTGATGCCACAGCACTCTACTGAGGGTAACATAGACTCTGTCTCAAAAAAAAAAAAAGAAACAAAATGATTTTATAAACACTCAGGCACACACACAAAAATGAAAATCTATTGGTTATATATGCTACAAGAAACAAAGTTCTAACACATAGCTTGATTACAATGTTCTTTAAGAGTGTCACAGGAAAAATCTTGGTATTGGAGGCCCACACTGGTAATCCTAGCACTTTGGGAGGCCCAAGCAGGAGGTCCACTTGAAGTCAATTCGAGACCATCCTGGACGAGAGAGAGAGACCTCATCTTCACAAAAACCTTTTTTATTAGCTCCCCTGTAGTCCCAGCTACTGAGCAGGCTAAGGTGAGAGGATCATTTGAGCCCAGGAATTCGAGCTGCAGAGAACTATGATCATACCACTGCACTCACTGTCTGGTGAGAGCAAAACCCTGTCTCAAGAAAAAGAAGAAAAGAAAAGAAAGGTGAAAAGGCAGAACAGAGTGGTGTTTAAGAATGTGAACACTGGACCCAGACTGCCCAGGTCCAAATCCCTGGTTCACAGTTCACTGCTGTGTGATGTGGGGTGGGTTAGTTAACCCCTCTGATTCCGCAGCCTCCTCATGAATGAATGAACGGAGGATAATGTTAGCACCTGTCTAGTGATCACAGTGAAGATTAACTGAATAAAGAGGACACACATATAACATGATAAAAACAGCCCTGGAACAATCATTGTTAAATAACATCTCTTCAAGTAAAAGCCATTATCAACAGACACACATGTGACGCAAACAGTCAGCCATTCACTCATGGTCACATTTTATGTGACAACTCCATGGCAGCCACTGTGTCAAGTTGTCAGGGAGGAAGTGCTGTGAAGGAGGCCCCTGTGCTCAACATGGGGAAGGGAAGTAATGCTCTGGACCACAGACTCTGAATCACAGACTGGTACAGACAGTCGTTTCATCTGCTCCTCTTATCAGCAAAGTAAATGTTACAGGCCACAGATGAAGGAATTGAGCCCCAGAGCCATGGAAGAGTAAGAAAGGGCAGCAAGGAGCATGAGGACACTTGGGGGCTGTGCCAAGCCCAGGCACCTCTGCTTAGCTGTGCTCTCAGCACCCTGGGTGGGTTGAAAGTTTGTGCACGGGGCAGCCAGGCACGCAGCAGGCATTCACTAAATGTCTGTGAATGAAGGAGCCAAACTGAAGGTGCCCACTTCTCCAGATGTGCAAAGGCAGTCCCCCAAAATCGAGCAAGCCAAAAGCTGCTGGTCCGCGGCCAGAGCCTGTCCTATGATGGTGTTCTGTAAGAGCTTCTTGGAACAAATCCCCTGCAGACATGAGCCCAGCTTCCAGGAGGCAACCCTCAGACTCAGGAGATCCTGTCTCAGCATGACACCCCCAGGCTGCTAGAGCCCCCCATAAATAGGGAAGACCGATTTTGTGACTGTCTAAAAGTCTTATACGGCTTATAACCGTCTGAAGAAATATGCTGAGCACTGAAATTTAACTGTGAAGGAAAAAGGAACCTCTTAAAGTTAAATAAGGAACCTCTTAAAGATGCGTTTGGTAAAAAGTTCTGAACAGTATGTACAGTCTGCTGAGATTTATAAATTAAAAAACAAAACTGAAGCGCAGAAGCAGGGGAAGGAGACCACCGGACAGCGCCCCCAGGAAGAGAGGCTGGAGTCGGGGGCGCCCTCCGGCCGGGCTGCACTTGCTTCTCGGGCGCTCGGCGACCGCCTTCAACACCCCAAACGTCGGACCCAGGGACCCGGCCCCACGCAGCCCGCCCCGCAAACCCAGGAGCGCGCAGAGCCGCAGGGGGCCGGCGAGAGGCGCCGCGTCCACTCCCGGGGCAGTTGCCCGGCGACCGGGAGGGCAGGGGCGCGGCCGCCCGGACCCAGGCCCGAGGCCCCCGCGGCCCCAACTTTCCTCGCAAAGTTTCCTCGCGGCGCCGGGCTGCGTGCGGCCTGGGCCGGGGGCCGGAGCCGGGGCCGGGGCCGGGGCCGGGGTCAGCGCCGGGCTGGGCCGCGAACGGCCTGCGGGCCTGGGTCCTGCCCCGCCCGCCCCAGCCCCGCCGCCGCCCGCCGGGGTCCGGGCTTTTGCCGGGCGGACCAAGGGGCCACTCACCTGGACGCAGGTCACTCTGGCACCAGCCGAGCTCGCTACCGGTCCCGCCCCCGCCCCGCAGACCCGCGACCCACTGACACCGAGGCGGAAGTGCGGCCCGCCACCTCGCAGATTGACAGCCCACGTCCGCCACTGGCTGCTCCTGGCGTCGTCGCGTCAGCTGCCGCCTGCCCAATCAGCGTCCGGCCCGAGGGACGCGCCGAGAGGCGGGACTATGCTAATCACCTCTCTGGGCGGCCTCTGCCTGCCCCTCGCAGCTCCGCCTCACGGAGGAATGACTGCACGGGTAGCCCATGACAGCAGAGGAGAGGCGGGGTTATACAGATACTGACCCGAAGGGGGCGGGAGAGACGGAGGAAAGGGCGTGGCTGCGGAACAGGCGAGTTTACAAACAGTGAATCAGGTGGCCCGGGGCGCAGACGCTCCGCTGGCAGGTGCGCTGCGCCAGAGAGGCGGCGCTGCCCTTACAGGCCCACACCTCCGCTACCCAGAGCCTTAGAGCTGTGGACCGGGTGGGAGCAGTATAGCAGCTCCACACTGTCCTACCGAATCTCGAATATCGGCCACCGCCTTTGCCCGCCGCCTTTCATCGCTCACCAAAATCCAGCACCAGTTTACCCCTCCGCTGTATTCCTCGCAGTTTCACTCCCGTTTAAAACCCTTCAGAGCTCCCACTGCCCTATGGTGGCTCTGTGGTTAAGCCCCAGAAGCTCTGAAGTCAGACCTGGAGTTTCCGTCCTCATCAGCTGTGGGGCGTCGGACGAGTCAACTAATCTCTCTGAGCCTGTGAGCACCCAGAGTTTCCTTTGCAAACCAGGGTTCCTCTCTCATCAGCTCATTTGAGTCATGGGTCTGGTTTGAGGAGAGTGGGGATGACATGAACCAGACTGACTACTCAGAGTCGCAGCAGTTGGTTTAAGGTCAGCCTGTAACCCCATCGTGGCCAAGGAGGCTCAGCCCTGGGACTTTTGCTGTAGTCCCAGGGAGTTGGGACCAGAGGGGAGGTCAAAGTCGAAAGAATGGCACATCTGCCCACAGACCTGTGCAGGACTGGGTTAGGCAGCAGGACGTGGAAGTTTGAGGCTGCAGGCAGACATCTTGCCACCTGAGGAGAGGGGTGGGTGGGAATGAAGTCATCCATAGGAAAGCAAGGGCAGATGCCACTGGGTCACCTGGAACCAGAAGACCTTAACCAAGTGCTGTCCTTGACTTGCCCGTTACATGAGCTACTCATTTTCTTTTTCTGCTTGAGTCAGTGTGAAGTGGAGCCAAGGGAGTACCAGACTCCCTGCGAGCACCTGTGATCCCATAGCATGTTCTGAAGGTCCCATAGAGCCAGCCCCAGCCAGGGCTCTGCACTCGCTCCCAGGCCACGTCTCCCCCATTCCAGGACATCTTTGGCAGGATGGTGGTGCAGGAACAGGCCCCTGTGGCTGGTGCTGGTGCTCCATAAACATCAGGGCATGAGGGGGTGAATGAGTGGGGCCTCTGTGGCAGGGCAGGGACCAGAAAGCCAGGGCTCCCCCATCCCAGGGTGACCCCTGCTCACTGGTGGGCCCACTGTCGGCTGGCACCACTGGAGACGTGCTGGGACTAGGAAGGAGCCTCTGAGCCCCTCCTGAAGAGAGACACGGGAGGGAGGCACAGCCTCAGAAACAAAGGCGTTGCCATGGTTACCCTGAAGAAAGCTATTCCAGCCGGCAGAGGGAAGGGGAGGTGTATAGGCCCCCAAGCCAGAGGAAGGACAGTGAGGCTGGTTGACATGGAGATGACCACGCTCCACAGCTTCCCTCCAGAGCTCAGGAAACCCACTCCCTGCAACCTGTCTCTATGACTTTGACCCCTGTGCGAGGGGCATGCCCCAAGGGGCTCCATGCTGGTGAGGACAGCATTGTCTCAGGCAGAATGACTCCCTCACCTGTCCAGGGCCACCTAAGGCTGAGTGTGGCCAGCTCCACCCTGGCCCTGGGTGTGAGGGCAGGGGAGGGAGCATGACCTCAATGGCCCTGGGATTGGGATGGGGACAGTTAACCCTTTTAACAAATTCAACAGCTGGCTCCAAGGGCTGCCACTGCCTTCTTTCTGGACCCCACTGCGGGATTGGGTGGAACCTCCCCTAGTCAGTGGATAGAGGGGAGGATGCCTTAGGACTAACTTAGGAGCATTTCTTATCATCTCCATTAGGTCAAGAGGTCAATTTCAGAGGCAAATTCTCCAAGGATGAAAGATGGGAATCAAAAAGGGAACAGAGATAGCTTGGACCCTACTGGTTATGATGGTGGTGAAGATGGTGACAGTAGCTGAGTGCCGCTGATGTACACACCTCGTCTGGTTTCATGTTTGCAGCCGCCAGTCTGGTGTGTCCGTTTGTTGTCATCCCTACTCTGCAGGTGAGCAGACTGTGCCCACCAGGTTCAGTGGTTCCTGAGCCCTGCAGTGAGGAGTGGCCCGAGATGGTTCTGCACATAGTGTGGTCTGCACACCAGCCGTCCAGCCCCAGATGTGGCCTGTGTGGCCATGGCCCATGCCGCAGGGTCAGCTGGCGTCTGCATGCTCTCTAGAGCCTGAGAAGTTCTGGTCTGGTAGATGGTTTTGGAGGTGTCTTCTCCCATGTGAACTGCTCTCAGACCAAGTTGACCCCAAGGATGAACCCCACAGTGATGTCTGTGCTGCCCCCCCACCCAGCATGGATGATGGTGCCTCCATGTCCCAAGTCCCTTTGAATTTAGGGGCAACATGGGTGGACCCCTAAGGTCTTGACAGGACTCCAGGGACCAAACCAGGCCTAAGTGCTCAGGATAGGGGATGGGACCTCTCTGATTAAATTTCTAGAAGACTCCTTCTGTCCTACTAGCCAAAGGGGGGGAAAGGCCGAGCTACCTCCTTCCCCTCCAAAGGCAGCTCCTCAGCCAGTTGCTCCCCGACTCTCACCTGGGCTTCCAGCTAGTCTGTGGGTGGGAGGCCTGGCAGGCCAGGTCCAGTGATCACAGCCACCTTTGTGTCACCTGCTTCTTTCCCTTTCACATTAAGGAGGTAGAAAAGAGACTATTGTCCTCTCTCTGGATGGGGACACAAAGGCTTAGAGAGCAGACTTTGCCCAGGGTTACTCTGCAGAGCAGGGACAACAGTACCAGGCCTGCCTGCAAAGGCACTGCCCTTTCCCCAATTCACTCTTACCTCCTCACCAGGTTTCTAGGCCAGGGTTTACCTCTTTATCTGGGTCTGCAACCAGAGTGGCCCATGTCTCAAACAGGCTTGGCACCCAAGAGTGCAGGTGCCTTAGTGCTGCTGGCTGCTTCTCCCAGGCCTGGGGAGAGGACAGTCCCCACTCCTTCTGTGGAATGCCATGGGATCTTCTATGCAGATGCAGCCTGGACTGCGGAAGGGCAGCTGGCCACTGAGGCCTGGCCCTGGCCCTAGCCCTCACGTGGCTCAAGATGATCCCTCCCCACCAAAACTTTCGAATCTCCTCTGCAACGTGACAGCACTTGGCTCCCCTATCGTCAGGAGGAGAGTATTTTTAGTTTTGAACCCACCACGTGAAGAGAGACAAGTTATCAATAGCAGCAGCAAAGGGCTTTTTCTTTTTTTTTTTTTCCTGTGTCTTTGGGACCTGAACAATCTGCACCCATTAAATTCTGCCAAAAGGAAAAAATGATATTCCTCTTATAAACTTTTTACCCCACAGCTTCCTCACTCCTTTGGCTTCACAAACAGCCCGTCCCTGGGTTGGCCCCTACCTGACCCAGCAGCATCCCCACCCTGGCCTCTGAGGGCAGCCCTGAGATCATTCTGCCCAGTGATGAGTGGAGTGCAGGCACTTGTCCAGCCAACTGGACCAAGGACAATCGGGGGGAGGGGTAGGAGAGGAGTACCCTCAACTTCCATGCCCACTAGGCATGCAGTAGCAGCCTAGAACCTTCCACCCACTCACTGTGTGCCTGGAACTAGCTGAGCACTTTGGACCACCAACACTTCAACCACCCCATGAGCATGGTGATGAGGTTCTGCATCAGCTGGGTGCCCTGACCCCTAAAGCCTTCCTGGCTGTTCTGTTTTGGGAGGGAAGGAATCCACAGTCGAGCAGATTTGGGGAAAGTGATTTTTATTGTGTGTTATTGTTGTTGCAGTTTTCAGTCAGGCCTGGGCTCGAACCCACCACTCTCAGCATATGGGGCCAGCGCCCTACTCCTTGAGCCACAGGTACTGCCCGTGATTTTTATTTTTGAGACAGAGGCTTGCTCTATTGCCCAGGCTAGAGTACCATGGTGTCCATAGCTCACAGCAACTTCAAACTCCTGGGCTCAGATGATCCTCCTGCCTTGGTCTCCCAAGTAGCTAGGACTATAGACGCCCACCAGAATGCCTGGTTAATTTCTTTTTTAAGTAGAGATGGGGCCTCACTCTTGCTTAGGTTGGTCTCGAACTCCTGAGCCCAAGAGATCCTCCCACCTGAGCCTCCCACAGTGTTGGGATTACAGGCCACTGTGCCCAGCTTCTGGAGAAAGTGTTGCTATGAGGCCAGTAGGTGTCCTCCACCATGGCCCCCTGGAACCCTTCCTACCTCACTTACATTGGGGCTCTGTGACACAGGAATGGCCTAATGCAGACCCAGGATTTCTTGGAGCTGAGTACCTTCATGAAGTCTCCTGCAGGTCACTGGAGTAGCCTCTGACTTTACGGCGGGTGGGGGTGGGTAACATTTGAGCTAATATGACCACCTGCCCTGCAGGACTAGTTGGAGCTGCATTTCTGAGAAAGCCTAGATCATAAGCATCAAGAAAGAATGCACATCTCTCTTATGTGACATACACCCAAGTTGTCTGGGCTGACAGTGTACTGCACAGCCTTGGGGACACAGCTCCTTATTGTGTCATTTTCTTGGTGCTGGCCCAAAATAGCTGCTGCTGCTCTTACCATCACATGCATATCTGACCAGAAAGAAGGCAGAGGGAAAGAGGAAGGGCAGAAGTGCTTGCTGTTCACCTGGGTTAATCAGCTCTCTTCAAAGACCTGTCCCCGAAGAGACACTTGGCACTATGTTCACATCTCACTGCCCAGAACTGTGCCACTTCTGGTGGGATGGGAGCATTGTCAGCCTCAACAAACATGAGGCTGAGGGCCACTGGGTGGCCACTTGTCAGAGGAGCTGCGAGTTGGTCCCACATAAGGGGTCCCCCTGAGAGCACTCAGAGCCCCCTGACCAGACATGCCTGCAGCGCCAGGACTCCCTTGGGCACAGAAACATGGCCATCTCTGGAAGGGACTGTGAGTGCCCTGCACTAGGGAGACGTGGGCTTACAGCACTGCCTTCAAAGGAAGGGCAGTGCCAGATGCAGGGCAGACCTCTGCTCACTCTCCCTGATGCCCTTGCTGCGCTCCGCGTGTACCCACCACACACCTCAGCATGGTTGGGCCATGGAGCCTCCTCACTGCCCTGGGCTTCCCTCTTCCTGCCTGCACCTTCACTGGTGGGGCATGGATTACTGTTTCTTCTCACTATGCCCATAGAAAGCCTGCCATGCTGTCAACCCATGCAGGGCACTGGGTACCATTGTGAGCAGGACACAGACCCCAGGGCAACTGGCAAAGGGGTTGCCTTGTGCAGGCAAGTAGAGGTTCTGGCCCCCCCTCCACTCTTCCCAAGGGCCCACGTGGGGTGGAAAGGGTTTGGGCACGTGCCGGTGTGGGGGACTGCGGGGCAGGCAGGAGCGGAGGAGAGACAGCTGGGCTGGGTTAGATTTAACTTGCTGGGAGCCAAGTGCGTTGGCCGGAGCCGCTGGCTGGGCCCTGGTGCCAGGGGAGCCGCTGGGCACAGAGGTGGGAGGGGCAAAGTGTAAATATGACTGGGACACCAAAGTGGGAAGCAGGGATGGGACCAGGAGCTGCTGGGTGTCCAAGGGCAGTGTGTTCCAGAGCCAGCAGGCCAGCAGGGAGGGGCTGGTCTCAGCAGTCCATCTCCATTCCTGGAGGCAGCAGCATCGGGTGGAGCTTGGGGGAGCTCGAGTAAGAGACAGCTACACATTTGGGGTTCCTCTGGGGATAGGTGTGCTCTTCCAATCCCATTCCTGGGAGGAAGTCAGAGAAGACAGGTCACTGCATGTCAGGCGCTGGGTCACCACAGAGAGCTCACACCTCAGGCCAGTCCTCGGGGCTCTGGGAGGAGAGGAGTGGTGACCTGTCAGGCTGTCCTGTGCCCGGCTGGAGCTTTGTGCCTTGCCGGCTGCAACCCATGCCTGAAGCTGAACTCAGCCCACAGCTCTGTTATATCACTCTTGAAATTATTTATTTATTTATGTATTTATTTATTTATTTATTGCAGTTTTTGGCCGGGGCTGGGTTTGAACCTGCCACCTCCGGCATGTGGGGCCAGTGCCCTACTCCTTTGAGCCACAGGTGCTGCCCACTCTTGAAATTCTTAATGATTTGGAGGCAACGGAATCACATTTTTTTTTTTTGTTTGTTTTGTTTTGTTTTTGTTTTTTTTGAGACAGAGTCTCACTCTGTCCCCTGGGGAGAGTGCTGTCATATCCTGGCTCACAGCAACCTCAAACTCTTGGGTTCAAGCAATCTTCCTGCCTCGGCCTCCGAGTAGCTGGGACTCCCAGCACCCTCTATGGTGCTCTGGTCATTTTTCTACTTTTGGTAGAGACAGGATCTCACTCTTGCTCAGGCTGGTCTCGAACTCCTGAGCTCAAGGGATCCACCTGCCTCCTCCTCCTAGAGTGTTGGGATCACAGGCGTGAGCCCCTGCGCTTGCCCAGGAATCACATTTTCATTTTGCAGTGGGCCCAGCACATTCTGTAGCCACCCTGGGCCAGGAGGGTGAGGTACAAGATGTGGGCCCACTTGGCACTGCCTCTCCAATTTCGGGGTGCAAGAGTTGCAGGCAGCTGGCTGAATGGCTCTGGCCCCTTCAAGCATGGTGACAGTCTGGGTGAGCAGGCTAGGTTTGTTCTGGGAAGAGATGCAGGGCTGATTAGAAGCCTGCGCTGGGCACTATGCCAGGGCTGCCCATGCTGGGGGAAGGCCGTCTGCCAAGAGGCCCTCAGGGCTGGGGAGACACAGCCCAGTGCTTCCACCTGGCCACAGAGCAGCCCTAGCCAAGCTGCACATAGCCTGCACTCACACATAGCCTGGGTGTCTGTAGGAGATGGGTGCAAGTGGATCTGGGCAGGTGGCTGGGAGTTGGAGGAACCTGGAGCCCGTATGGGTCTAGGCCCAGCCTTTTGCTCATGGCAGTCAGGGTGGGCTATCACAGCTCTCCAAGCCTCAGTGTCCTCAGGCTTGGTGAGGATGAGAGGAGAAAGGGTATGTGATGCACACTGGCAGGGGCAGGGCATTGTCCCTGGTGCTGTGCCCAGCACCCACCCTGTCTCCTAGGAACGGCCTGAATTCTCTCTTGGGGACCATCTACCATTAGCCAGGCTAATCCCACTGCTGGCCCCAGATGGGGGGACATGATTGGGATGTGGGACATCACTCATCTCTTCATGGTAATAATCAGACCATGGGTTTAGGCCCAGGACATCCATCTACCCCAGTACTGTGAGCCAGGACATCAGCCTGGAAGTGCCATGCCTGAAAAGGGGGCAGAGCTGAGCCCAGGGCCAAGGAGACATGGGCTGTGATGATAGCATGTGGGCTTCTGGATCCAGCTGTGCCTGCAGGAGGCACCACCAGTGGACTTGGATGCTTTCTGAGATCTTCCTCCTGGTAAGGAAAGGGCCCCGGCCGATACACCCAGACCTCCATGTGGAGGCTGCCCCCCAGGACCCTTTCCTCTCCTCACCAGGGCATCCCAGACTGGGATCACCTTCAGGGTGGCATACTGGTGACACACTCAAGATAGACTCCAAGGAGCTCCAGATGTTTCTACCAGGAGCTTTTAGCCGCTGGCTCACCTGGCATCACACCATTGTACAGATGAGGAAGTGGAGCCCTGGGGAGGGAACAGTCACCCAGTGGCCTCAGTGCTCATCACACGGCATGCCCAGCTCAGCCAAGATCCACACAGCATATTTAAAAAGAGAGAGGATGTGTGATGCCAGGAAGAGGCAGACCCAGGCTGAGATCTGGCCGGTGTGGGGGTGGCAGCAGAGGTGGAAGGGCAGCCCACTGTACCCCCACAGAAGGCAAGCTCCTGACATGGGGCTGGGGGCTGGAGCTCCAAGTTCTCACCAAGGACCTAGCACTGCCCACTAAGGCTGATTGGGAGGCTGCAAGGAGAGCTAAGGTAGCCTCATGAGCACAGCCCTGCCCGGTGCGAGGCTGTGCAGGCCCTCACCCTGCCTCCCGAATCTGGCACCCTGATATTGAGTGGCAGCCCCAGCAGGCAGCTTGCCCCCCCTGTTAGGCTAGTGGTAGGGACAGTGAGTGGCTGAGACTCAGGCTAGACCCAGGATGGGGTCTGCCTCCAGAGAAGTCGCTCGACCCTGCCCATTCAGGACCTGTGGAGGTGGAGGAGTTGGCTCCCTGTCGGCTCCCTCCTGGCCCCTCAGACACACATGCACACATGTGGACCCCTCAGAGACACATACAGACACACTCAGATACAGGTGCACATACAAAGACAAGCATGGGCATAGACATATCCCTCACTCTGCTCCTTGGGAGTCACCCAGGCCTCGTCCTTCCTTCCTCGGGGACCCATGGGATTCCTCCAGTAACTGGACCCTGAACCCAGCAATGGCTAAGTTGGTGAATTGTTCTCCTGACAGGCACTGGTCCTCCAGGAGCTGCTCTAAATCCCGGGGGACTGAGGGAGTAAACAGAGGTCCTTGCCCAAGGGGCCCCAGACTTGTCCAGGAGGCAGCTCTCTGAGCCCCCATTCCGCAAGCCCCAGTGCTCCCCTGAAGTTTGCATCAGTGGGCAGGGCCCACGGCTCCAGGAGGGGTTGGGGCTGCACATGTTCATCCAGGGCAGTGAGTGCACGTGTACACGCACACCATGCACATGTATGTGCACACACACATATGCACATGCATGTGCACACACACATACACACAGGGTCAGCGGCTCTAGGAACGGCACAGGAGAGATAAGGAGATAGGAGCAACACAGAGGGCTCTGGGAAGGGTAGGCCTGGGTGGGGCTGAGCTGAGGGGTGAGCATCTGGGAAGGGAGAGCTGCCTCCCACCAGGCTGCAGGGTCCAGGGTCTGGGCTGGGCTCTTGATTAAGGCAGCTTGTCCCTACCACTAGCCTAATGACCCCCAGGGGGTTGACACTTACTATGCATGGCCTGATTTGGGTTGTGCCCTAGTTCAAAGGTCCTGGAGCACTGTCAGCACAAGGGGGTGAAGGTGTGGATCTGTCCCTGGGCCCTGGCAGATACCCATGGGTATGGCTGGAGGCTTCTGGGCTGAGGCTGGATTTGGGTTAGAAGCCAGGTTCTAGCTGTTCTGGAGCCCTCTGGACCTTACCAAGGGCCTCATATCCAGCTGGGCCCAGGGCTCTGGAGAAGCCCAAGGAGAAAGTTCTGCTTTCTCTCTCTTCTGTTTTCCCTATCACTTATGCATTTTTAACCCACAGAGGGAGCCTGCACAGATGCAACCCGCTCTGTTCACTCAGCAAACGCTTCCCAGCCAACGCCAGGAGGCAGACGCGTCACACACCAGTGCGGTCTGGTTCACCCAGAGGGACCTCCCAGGAGCCAGGTGCCCCTTTCCTCATGTGAGGGGCTTTTTTCATCTTTCTGGCTCCTCTAGCAGCCTCTGCCCTGAACTGGACAGCTACCCCCCACCTCCCCAGACCAGACCTCAGTCCTGGAGACCTCTAGACTCCAGCTCCTCTGAGCAGCCTTCCTGGGATTAGCCCTGCTCTGGTGCTCAGCACCTCCACGCAGGAGCCACCCTCAGGGCCAAGGGAACTCAGACTGCGGCAAGGCCACTCCACACTCCTCCACGCAGGAGCCACTCCTGGGGGTCAGGGTACTCAGACTACGGCAAGGCCCCTCCACTCACCTCCACGCAGGAGCCACTCCTGGGGGTCAGGGTACTCAGACTACGGCAAGGCCCCTCCACTCACCTCCACGCAGGAGCCACTCCTGGAGGTCAGGGTACTCAGACTACGGTAAGGCCACTCCACACTCCTCCACGCAGGAGCCACTCCTGGGGGTCAGGGTACTCAGACTACGGCAAGGCCACTCCACTCACCTCCACGCAGGAGCCACTCCTGGGGGTCAGGGTACTCAGACTGCAGCAAGGCCCCTCCACTCATCTCTGTGCACTGCCCTGCCCTCTCCAGCCTCTGAGCCTGGCACCTTCTGTCCTCTCTGGCCTCAGTGTCCCTCCCCAACCCCAAGTCCCAAGGGCCAGGTGAGAGGGGCCAATCCAGTCAGGGCTCAGTGCTTCAGGAGCCACTGGCCGCCTGTGGAATGGGCACAGCCCTGCCTCCTGCACTGGCCACACCACTCTGGGTGAGCAGGGAGCAGACCCAGAGGGCTTCTGGCTTCCTTTTGGGGAAACCTGTGTGGCCTCCAGAGTCGCCCCACCAAGCCCCCTAATCTGACAGTTCTAATGTGGAGCAAGGCCGTAGCCCTCCTCACCACCACTCCCTCACCCTCTAATCTTATCTTTTTGGCTCTAATCTCAGCCTCATCTCTCTCTCTGGCCCAGCAGCAAGTGGTGGGTGGCCAACACCCAGAGGGAAGGTCACCTCTGCAGTCCCACTGCCCCCTAGCCAAGCTCTTGGTACCTAAGCCTTGCACCCCAATAGGACAGTGCTGGGGCTCCCCAGACCCTGCCAGGCTGCCAGAGTTACAGCAGGGATCACCACTGGGGGTTTGGGGGTGGGTTCAAACGATGCTTACTGCCACCACTGTGAGTTCAAGCACCACACTGCCTGAACCAGGCCTGTCCTGGGCTCTGCGGCAGACCCTACACCCCTCCCAGAGAAGCAGCCTGGAGCCTCGGGGAGAGACCTCAGGGAGACTCCCAGCCTGAGAGTGAGGCAACAAAGGGGCAGACACGGGAGCAGCAGCTCCTCCCTGAGCTCTGGCTGTAGCTGCAACTGAAGTGCGTTCCCTAGGACTTCGCACCACGGGCAGTGGTGGATGCTGCCCTGGGCCTTGGGCCTTTGTGAGTTGGTCGCTGCAATTTACAGCCAAACTACATCTCTAAATCTCCTGTCCCCTCTCTCCTTTCTGCCACCTGGGCCTTGGGCCCAATTCTGCCCTGTCCCCAAAGGCAGGGAAAGTTAGACTCAGCTTTTTATTCCAAATCGGTGGCCTCACACGCCATTCTTACCTCACCCGGGCCCTGAGTGCACCCGGAGCTGGCTCAGAATGTCACCGAGGGGGGAAAAAAAAGACATGGAACAAAAAAAGAAAAATTTACATTCCCATATTCAAATGAGCTCTGGCAGAAAGAGAAAGCAAATAGCGGTTCCTCTAAAGAGGTGACGTGGCGCTGGACCCAGACCCTGGCAGTGTCTTTGGCCGTGGCTGCAGGACAATCTTCCTGTCTGGCCTTGGGCGGCCCCACTGCCCCACACTTCCCATTACTGGACTGTGTCCCCACACTGCAGGAGCCAAGCTCTGTGGGAACAGCACTAGGCAGGCCCTGGCTCAAAGGGTCCTCTCCCTTTGGAGAGAAGGGCAGGAGAGATGTAGGGGGCACAGTTGCTACTGGGACTGTCCGGGGTGCTCAGGTCAGCACCCTGCGATCTGATGCTGTGACACCCAGCATGACCACTGCAGCCTGGAGGTCCTTTCACCCAGAGCCCATTTGAATGACCTCTTCTCTCCAATGTCCAGTTGCCAACTCAGTGTCAGTGTTCTCAGAGCCCCCACCATCCCCCCCAGACCTGCTTCATCTCACTCATGTCAATGCCTCCTTCTCACTGTTTGAGTCCAAACCATGAAGTTAGCTGGACCTCTAGCTCCACTCACACCTCGGCTTTCCCAGGTCTGCCCACCCACTGCTGCCACCATGGTTCCCTGCCAGGACTCTTGCCAAGGCCTCCCCCTGCTCCTTCTGCCCCCATATTCCCAGAAACCATTCTCACAGCAGCAGGGGGGATCCTGTTCACATGTCCTTCAAACCCTGCCCCCAAGCTCTGGTCTCACCCAGGAAAACCTCAGTGTCCTTGCCACAACTTGAGGTGCCACGCGACCCATGCTCACAGGTCTCCCCACACACGCCCCACACTGTGCTCCAGCCACACGGGCCCCCGGAACACACCAGACACCTCCCACCTGTCGCCCTTTGAGCCTGCTGTTCCTCTGCCTGGAACTCTGTTCCCTCCAGACACCCACCTCCCTCTCCCCAACCCCAGGCCTCTGCTCAGGACTCCCATTCTCAGTGGAGACACATGACCTCCCTTTCAGTACCGGAACCTGGCCTGGGTCAACGTGGGCCTCCAAGAGGCAGATGCCAAGCTGGGGCTGGGGTCCTAGAGGTTTAAGGAGCTAGCCCCTGGGAAAGACCAGAGACAGGTAGGAGGGGTAGTGGGTCTCAGGCCTCCCTGGGGTAAACCCTGCATCCTCCACTCCTGTCCCCATCTCAGCTGTCGCCCCTGCAGGTCTGAGCCCCTGGCTGCCACAGCTTCTCCACTGGGGCAGCTGCCCTTGTCCATTCACAGAGGCTGTTGGGCCAGAGGGTGCTGAGGTGCCTGAGAGGGCCCCCACTGCCCCACCCTCTCCTGCTGGGCCACTTACCCTGACATAATGGTGACTCCTCTCCTTGTCTACTGGCCCCCACGCCCAAGGAGCTAAAAATGCCTGAGAGATATGGCAGCTGAGTTCAAGGGGACCCTTCCAGTGTCCTCTGGTGACAATGTGCCCCCTTAGAGACAAGGACCTCTGACCCTGCAGAGCCCCAAATTTCAAAATCACAAACTCCCCAGTGGGCTACTGCTCATGGGCCTTTCCTGGCTCCTACCACTGTGGTCTTGCCCGAGAAGCAGAGCTATAGAAGGTCTCCAGTTCCTTACCCACATCCTGTAGACAGGTGCTTGTCCTCGAGGGCTGTTGACCCTGAGCTGGTATGACTTTGGGAAGGCTGTCCCTGTAGCCTGTGAGGCCAGTAGCTCCTGGTCGGTGTGGGAGGTGACAGCATGGGCAGCTCCATGGCCATGGGGGCACGCCTGCTCTTCCTGCACTGGAAAGAGGATCCCGGTGAGATGCTTTGCGCATGTGGGTCAGGACTCCACAGGCCCTGGGCTGTGGTGTGGGCTCTGCGGGCAAGAGCAGGTCTGCCACCCTGAGGGCCAGTGGGGGGAGGGGTGGTGCAGGGATCTCACCAGCAGGCGGCGACTTGTTCTCCAAGAACGGACTGATGGACTGGGGCTCAGTGTTGACTCTTGCTGGGCATCATTCAGGGACAGCAGCAGCGGAAGGGCCAGGAGGTGGGAGTCCGTGGGTCTCCAATGTGGCCACTCCATGTGTGCTGTCACACCCGCTCTGGGGTGGCCTATGACAGGCTTGCTAATGTCATGTCTTCGGGGTGGATGCATTCTAGTGGGTGTTTTCGTGTGCTCCAAAACAGGCTGTGCCCACGGTCACGTGGCTGTCCACATGGCTCTGCCCAGAGCTCCTTGTCTTCATGTCCAGTCCTTTTCCTGCCAGGACATTGGCCACTACCCCTCAATACACGAATCACCCCACCTGAGCTACTTTTTTTCCCGCATGGACTGCCCAACTGGAATAGCCCCTCCTGGAGACAGAGTCGCCTGAGCATGACACTTGTGGACAGCGTGTGCAGACCTGCCCCATCCCCACTGCATTGCCTTAGCCAAGCCAGATTCCTGCTTTGCACAGAGGATACCAAGCTCCTGTCCAGGCAGGGCCAAGGCTCTGTGAATGGGTGCTAGTCACACTGGTCCACTTGCTGGCCTCAGGGCTGGGCCAGGAGTGTGGCCATTGAGAGAGTGGGCTCTGGGCCGTGTGTGACTTCAGGTAGGTGGCTCAATGGGCCAGCCTACCTTTAGGGAACTGATGAGGCCATGCACTTAAATGTCACGTCCAGTCTGGCATACTGGGTGTACGCACCTCCAGTGTCACCACCAGCCTTCTGGGCCACGTATAGAGGAAGACCTCAAGGCTCAGAGAAATTCAGTAACATCCCAAGATCACACAGCTGGAACCAGTGCCAGGCTCTGAACCCCAGGCCCTCCTCAAACTTTCCATGAGGGTGCAAGGAGGTGACAAGCAGGACACAGTGTCCCAGTGCCAGAAACACTGTCAGCCCTGATTATGATGGGCATTTTCCATCACCATGGCAGTCACCTATAGTTGCCCAAAACAGCTGTGGGGCAAGTGGAACCTGGGCTGCCCCACCAGCTACTGCAGGGCAGAGGGACCACCAGGAAAGCTCCCGCTGCCAGGGTCATCTGGACAATTGGGGGTCACAGGTGAGGAGAAGTGGGGAGGGAGGGAGAATGGCCAGGTGGGACTACAGACCTTTTCATTCTTGGCCCTGCTTGGGGTCCCAATTTATGTTCCCCATTACAGGATAGGGACACCGAGGCCCCAGACCCAGGGAGGGAGTAAGCGGGGCCCCTCCATGCTGTCCAGTTCCATCTGCTGAGGCCTCTGTGGGGGGAGGGGTCGGGGCACTGTCTGTCGAGCTAGCCTAGGGGGGTGGTCAGGGAGGAACACGGTCTGGGGGCAGATTCACGCAGCAGGGAGCTGCTGGCTGGGGATAGGCTCCCCCAAAAGGCTGTTGGCCTATGAGGCTGATGGCTGGACCCAGTCCAGCATCTCCTGGAACTTCCTACCTTGACCACTAGGGGGATGGGGGGAGGAGGAGTGGGGTGGGTTGAGGTGGACGCTGGTGGAGGGGTATGAGCACAGCCAGGTAGTCAGGGAAGAGGAAGAACTGGAATCCAAACCCCCACAGCAGGTGCCTAGAAGCCAGGAAGCAGCACTGGCTAGGGTCTTGGATCTGGGGGTTCCTCCTAACAGCCTGTGGAGGAAACCCAGCCCCACACTCCCCAAAGCTCCCAGGTGCCTGGGGGCGAGGGGAGGGGATCAGGAGGCTGCTGTGAGTGTGGCCATGCCTGTTGCCAGTACCTGGGGTCTTCTCTGCAGCTCCTACCCCAGCACCCGCCACTCCCACCCACCCCGCAGACAGGCGCGGTGTTGTCCCCTTTGAAGCACCTCTGAAGTGCGCTGCTCTCTCCCAGGGAACCGCCCCTTCCCTGTCTTCTGTCTGATGTATCCCAGCCTTGGTGTCTGTGTGTCTGAGTGTGGGCGTGTCTATCTGTCTTCCGGGCGCGTCTCAGGCAGAATCTGTCCTGGACCCTAAGAGGAAAATGAGCACGTGTGTCTGGGGGTGGGGCACTGCCTCTCCCCATCCCCCCATCCCCTTCTGCAGGTGCCAACGCAGCCGCCGCTGCCCTGGTTGTGCCCAGCTCAGTGACCTCGTCTGTCTGCTGCAGCAGTGACCGCCCCCCGTGCCGCCTACTGGGGCCACCCGCCGCCGGGCTCCGAGGTGCCCGCTGTTCACCCCTCAACCCGGGCGCCTGTGCCCTGAGCCGACGCTCCCCTCTCGGCTGCGTCCGCTTGGGTCCCTCGTCTTCCCTTATGTAACTCCACATCTGTCTGCGCCTTGCAGGTCACCCTGGACCCTGCGCTGGGCCCTGCCCGCAGGAACACTGAGCCTCAGGGGCCCGTGCATATGGCGGGTGGAGTGGACCTCTGGTCTGGGCACCTGCTCTCGGAGACCCCCTCCCAATTCCTTCCCTTCCAGACGTTCGTTCCCCACCCCCAGACCCACGTTCCCAAAGCATGAAACGAGAAGGGCCCTGCAAGGCAAGTTACCCAGAGCACGGGAGGGGGCGCCTCCCCTGCCCCCCACCCAGGTTCCCATAGGCATCCGGGCTCCCAGCAAGGGCCCGGCTGTGGTCACCAGGGTCGAGGGCACGGGGAGGCCGAGCAGGCCAGGGACCGGCTCCCGGGTGTGCGGGCCGGCCGACCGCAGGCAAGACCCCAGACCCGGACATGCCCGGCTGGGCTCGCCGCCCGCCGCCGTGCGCACCGGGGATGGGCTCCAGCCGCCCGGCGGGCACGCGGCGCTGTCCGTGGTGCTGCCGGCGCCGGGCGGGGCGGGAGCGGGGCGGGACGGGGGCGGGGCGAGGGCGGCAGCCAATGGCGGGGGCGCTCCCGGGGCGCCGGGGGCGGCGGGCTGGGCGCGGGGCGCACCCGGTTGCGCGCTGCGCTCGGGGTGCACGGTGGCGCCGGCAGAGGCTCGGGCTCCGGCTGCGCTCCGGCTCCTCTCCAGCTGCGGCTGCCTCGCCGCTGGCCCCCCCGGGCTCGGAATCCGGCCCGGCGCCCCAGGCACCGCCCGCCCGGCTCCGGCCCCGGCTCCGCGGACCATGCGCCAGGCGCAGTCCGGGGAACCACACCGGGCCGAGAGCCCGCAAAGACGAGACTCCCGGGCCGGAGCTCCTCCCGACTGCCCGGCTCTCGAACTGCACCCGGCCCCGCGTCCCGGCGCCGCGTGAGCCTAAGGGGCCATGGAGCGCGCGCCGCCCGACGGGCCGCTGAACGCGTCGGGGGCGCTGACAGGCGAGGCGGCGGCGGCGGCGGCGGGCGGGGCGCGAGGCTTCTCCGCCGCCTGGACCGCGGTGCTGGCCGCGCTCATGGCGCTGCTCATCGTGGCCACGGTGCTGGGCAACGCGTTGGTCATGCTAGCCTTCGTGGCCGACTCGAGCCTCCGCACCCAGAACAACTTCTTCCTGCTCAACCTCGCCATCTCCGACTTCCTCGTGGGTAAAGCCCCAGCCCTTGCTCACCTCTGGAGCCCAAGGGCACCAACCACGGCCGGGCCAGCAGGGATTGGAGCGGGGACCTGGGTGGCTCTGGCAGACACACGCCCCACCGGGGGGCTCGGCCTGCGAAGGGGTACCCATAACCCCTGGGTTGCGGGTCCTGGAGAACTCAGTTTCTCGCCACCCGGGCCCCGGGACAGGGGCTGGAGAGGGATGTCCCTCAAGAAGGGGCGCAAGCCAGCAGGCGCTCAGCGAGGCGCAAGGCGCAGCCACCGCGGGGTGCAGCGCTGGCTCCTGCTCTGTAGCTAAACAAAAGCTGTTGCGGTCTCAGGACACGGGGAGTGCGCTGGGGGGCGATTTGGGGTAGGGGTAGGGGAAGAGGCCTGGGGGGGGGGTTAGAGCTGCATTGGGGGAAGGGCCCATAGGGAAGGCGAGGGTTGCGGGAGATGTTTGGAGGAACGCGCTCTCACGTGTCAGTGCTGTGCTGCCGGCTGGGGGGCGGGGCTGGTGGAGGGGCAGAGCGCCAGACACCTGTTGGGGCTGCGAGGTGCGCCTCTCAGACGCTGAAGCGGGGGTTGGCGGTGGCCGCGGCTGGCCTGGCTGCTGCCAAGTTCCCTTCCAGCCGTAATTCTAAGCTACAGAGGAGGGCTGTCCCTGGAGGTGTGTGTGTGTGTGGCTGATGCTTGGGGACAGGGAAATTATCTGCCTTCCTCCTTTTGAAGGCTGGGCGGGCTGGGCAGAAGTCCAGGGAGTCCTGATTCCAGGCCCTCTGGGTCCTGTCATGCCCAGAGGTCGCCATGCCTGCATTTTCCCTCCTGCCCCCAAGTCCCAGGACACCAGTGGGAGTGAAGGCCAGCCACGGGGCAGAATGTGTGGGGAGGACACCAGGGCAGGGGGTAAGATGAGGTTGGTCCCAGAAAGGTGGCCACCTGTGACCCCCGGTTTCTCCTTTGCTGTCCGTGGCGGTCAGGCTGACCTGAGTCCCTGTCTAGCCATGGCCCACCTGCTCTCCTACAGGTGCCTTCTGCATCCCTCTGTATGTGCCCTACGTGCTGACCGGCCGCTGGACCTTTGGCCGGGGCCTCTGCAAGCTGTGGCTGGTGGTGGACTACCTGCTGTGCACTTCCTCTGTGTTCAACATCGTGCTCATCAGCTATGACCGCTTCCTGTCGGTCACCCGAGCCGTGAGTCCCGGGTGGCCATGGGAGGCACTGGGGAGGGGACAGCCACTTCTGAGTTGTGGGTAGGTGCTGCTGGGCTTGGTCCCCGACACACAGGGCACTCTGAGCTGCCAGCGGGACTGGTCTCGACCGGGGCGGGAGGCAGGGAATCTGCACATGGAACCAGGTGTTCCTGAAGGAAGGGGTGTCACGTCAGCCTCCACCCTGGGACAAATCTAAAGTCCATGGAATTGAGGGAGGATCTGGGGCCAGGGGCCTGTGGCAGCGTCACCCACAGGCTCCACACGCTTCCCTTATGTCAGTGGTTGCCACGAGTTAGGGATCCTGCCCCTGCCCAGGTTCCCTGTGTGAGTGCCATCTGGGCATGGGGCACTGCCACCAGACTTGCTCCTTCCTCCACCTCCTCCTTGATGGCTCACCTGCTCCAGGTTTGTCAGGGGTCCTCTGCTGGGGTGGACACATGGTCCCTTCCAGCCTAGGAGGACTGAGGAGCAAGGTGCAAGGAACCTGGGTTTGCAGAGATGAAGGAGATGCCCAAGGGGCTGCACACAGAGCCAGACGCAGGCAGGTGCCCCTCAGCCCTGTCCAGCAACTGCTGTGCCCTGTGCTCCCACCATGATGAGGATGGTGGGGGAGGGCACCAACAAACAGGGGGCTCTCAGCTCCTCCCATTTGAGACGCCTCACTGGGACCTTTGGGCCCCACAGGCTGGCTGGTTTTAGCACTTGGTATCTGCAGCCTGAGCCCCACACTCGCTACTGCTACTGTTCTTTCTCCAGAGGCCTTAATGAGGGTCTCAGATGCTTTGTTACTGGTGGGGCAGGGTTGGGGGGTTCTCCTAGCACTGGGCCAGCTGATGGCTCCATCTCTGCACCATCAGCTCCCAGGGTGGTGGCCATCTGCACAGGGGCAGCATAGAGGCCCCTGGAGCACAGAAGCTCTGCAGGTGGCTCGGGCCTGCAAGATGCGTGGTGTCACCAAGTTATGTGTCAACCTGGGCTGAGGCTGAGACTCACTCTGGCACTGGAGTGCAGAGCCAGACAGGTGTCTTGGGGGAGCACACAGCTATAGCCCAACACAAAGTTAGGGTGCAGCTCCTATCAGCAGGGCATCGGCCAGCCAGGGGCACCCCATGGGCATGGAAGTTCTGGGAAAGCAAGGTCCAGGCAGAAGTGGGGAGTATGGCTGCCCAGAGACCCAGAGACTACAAAGCTCCCAGTCCCACTTTCGTGCCTCCCACTGAGCTCCTGACCCCACCTGTTCCCTGCAGGTCTCCTACCGTGCCCAGCAGGGCGACACACGGCGGGCAGTACAGAAGATGCTGATGGTGTGGGTGCTGGCCTTCCTGCTGTATGGACCGGCCATCTTGAGCTGGGAGTACCTGTCTGGGGGCAGCTCCATCCCTGAGGGCCACTGCTACGCCGAGTTCTTCTACAACTGGTACTTCCTCATGACGGCTTCCACTCTGGAGTTCTTCACACCCTTCCTCAGCGTCACCTTCTTCAACCTCAGCATCTACCTGAACATCCAGAGGCGCACCCGCCTCCGGTTGGATGGGGCCCGAGAGGCCACCGGCCCGGAGCCCCCACCCGAGGCCCAGCCCTCACCACCCCCACCGCCCCCGGGCTGCTGGGGCTGCTGGCAGAAGGGGCATGGGGAGGCCGTACCACTGCACAAGTGCAGGGCAGGCGAGGCTGGGCCTGGTGCCGAAGCTGGGGAGGCAGCCCTGGCCGGCAGCGGTGGGGCGGGTGCCGTGGCCTCACCCACCTCCAGCTCTGGCAGCTCCTCCAGGGGCACTGAGAGGCCGCGCTCACTCAAGAGGGGCTCCAAGCCGTCAGCGTCCTCAGCCTCGCTAGAGAAGCGCATGAAGATGGTGTCCCAGAGCTTCACTCAGAGCTTCACCCAGCGCTTCCGGCTGTCGAGGGACAAGAAGGTGGCCAAGTCCCTGGCTGTCATCGTGGGCATCTTCGGGCTCTGCTGGGCCCCATACACACTGCTGATGATCATCCGCGCAGCCTGCCACGGCCACTGCATCCCCGACTACTGGTACGAGACGTCTTTCTGGCTCCTGTGGGCCAACTCGGCCGTCAACCCTGTCCTCTACCCCCTGTGCCACCACAGCTTCCGCCGCGCCTTCACCAAGCTGCTCTGCCCACAGAAGCTCAAGCTCCAGCCCCACAGCTCCCTTGAGCACTGGAAGTGACCCCTGCCCCACCACCCCCAGCCAACCCACTCACCTTGGTGTCCTGGGTGGCCATGATGCCCCACAGTGAGCCACGCCTCGTCTGAGCACGCCTGCTGGCCTGACACTCACATCCTGGCTCCACCCTAGGAGGGATACTAGGGGGTCCCAGCCATGCCACCCTACACCCACAGACAGCACGGTGGCCAGTGGTGTCTGCCCTTCACACAATTACTGGTTGGTGTTCTTTCCGAAACACATGCTTGGTGTGTGCCCCTCACCTCCTGCACGCGCACACCCCCCGCACACACACCCACGTGCCGTCCTTCTTCCCAGACGAGTCCAGACGCTGGCTTGCTGCTGTCTCTTGCTCTCTTGCTCAAGTCTAGGGCCTGGCTCCCTCTTCCCTCCAACGTTCTCTGCCACCCTTGTCGAGTGGCCTAGGGTCCGCGAAGCTGCTCTCTGCTTTTCCATTCTGGGTGTTTCCAGGAGGATGAAGAAGAAAACACGTCTGTGAACTTGATGTTCTTGGATGTTTAATCAAGAGAGACAGAATTACTGAGGAGCTCAGGGCTGGATTGGCAGGTGTGGCTCCCACGCCCTCCTCTCTCTGCCGTGCTTCCGGCTGAGCTGTGCCAGCTGCTGCTGCCCGCTCCACCCCCGTCCAGTTGTCGGGCCCTGGTGGCTCTGAGAGCAGCCAAAGCCTGACCTGCTGTCCTGGCCGGAGCCTGCCCCTGCCTCAGCTGCTCAACCAGGACTTCTTTGGGGTTGTTGGATAGAAGGGGCCGGCTGTGCTTTCAG
Source organism: Loris lydekkerianus (assembly GCA_963574355.1). Classification (NCBI taxonomy): domain Eukaryota; kingdom Metazoa; phylum Chordata; class Mammalia; order Primates; family Lorisidae; genus Loris; species Loris lydekkerianus. The sequence goes on from CAUYPK010128784.1 coordinate 24,730, forward strand.
GGTCCTGAGGCTGGCAGGGCAGCCAGCTGGAGAGCAGACCCAGGGAATGCGGAGGAGGCCATGACCATGTCCTGTCACCTGCGCCAGGCACCCTGCATGCCCCACTGCCATGTGCCCGCTATGCACCCTGAAAACTGTGAGGTTACAATAAAGTGTATTTTTTTAATGGTGCTGATTCCTGAGGACCTGGTGGGGGTAGGCAGAGCCCTGTGCTATGGCTGAGGACCACGGGGAGAGGAGAGGCCCCTCAGAGGCAGACACGCGCAGAGAGCCTTAGTATCCTAGTCTAAGTGGGGGCTGCAGTAGAGATAACCTGCCACAGCAGGGACTCCAGAGCTCTCAAGACCCCACGGGTGAGGAGGTGCAGCCCACACTCCTGCCTGATGATGGGAGGCCACTCCAACTTGGAGAATGCAGCTACCTGCCCAGGACAGGGTGCTCATGTGCCTTGGCCAGGACCCAGGGCAAGACACTGGCCCCATGAAAGCCTGCACCACCCAGCCTGACCCCTGTGGGTATAGATCCCACAGCGGGTATGGGTTCCACAGTGCCCATACCCGCTGTGGAATCTATACCCACAGGGGTCAGGACTCAGGGCCTGGAAGGCTCTCAGCCAGCCCCATGTGAGTGGGGGTGGGGCTACAGAGGGGTCTGAACTGGGTGTGGGGGCAGGGATAGGGGTGGGACTGAGGGTGCGAGATGGGGACACTGGGATGAGGGTGGAGAGGGTGGATGGTGCCCTCCTCAGAGACCCAAGAGTCCTGAGTTCTAAAGGAAGCTGCGCCCATCCCAGGGGCCTGCAGGGGGGAGGCAGAGCCCATTCCCCACTCAGATGCTCAGTGGCCACATGGAACATGTGCGAGCCCAATTAGAGATGGAGACTTGGGGAGTCAGGGGCCACCTCCTCTGACAGTCCCTCCGCAGCCTGGAGGGCCCTTTTGCTCTGCCTCTCCTCCCACTCCATATTGCTGCTGTGCTGTGCAGGACGCCTCTTGCATCCCCCCGTGCTCATGGCCACTCTCACAGCCAGTGTGGGGGCCTTCTGGCTCACAAGATGCAGCCTGGCACAGGCATCATCTCCCAACTCATGCTGCAGAGGGGAAACTGTCCAATAAGCCTCTGCCCCCAGACATTTGCTCACACCTTACAGCTAGGGATGCACTTTTATTCTCGAAGCTTCCCAGAAAACTTCCTCCAGAATCTAAACTCTGCCCTACTCTCTCCCCCCACACTTTTGATTCTGCCTCCCAGGATGCCTGAGGGACCCCTGTGATTGAGTCAAGACCCTTTTTTTAGGCAGACCAGAGGAGGGTGGGCCTAGGGTCAGGCGAGTTTCCCCCATTCATTCCTGTCCAGACTTTTCATGCCTAGCCTGGGGCCAGGCACTGTTTGGGCAGAGCTGGAGCAGTGACGGCAGGTGTCACTATTAGGGCTGAGCCCCTCCTGCCTCTGAAGGCCCTGGGGCTCCTGCAGCAGTCCAGACACTGACCCCATGAAAGCCTGCACCACCCAACCTGGCTCTGTGGGTGTAGATCCCACAGCCAGCACTACCTGGGAAAGGACACAGCATTGTCCTCTACAGGAATGGGCCTTCCGTGCCCACGGACCAGCAGAGCCCCGCTGCCCCTCCACCCAGCCCAGTTAAGTGGCTACAAATTAGAGGATAAAAGCACAGGCTTTCAAGCAATTTTGCCTTCAATCTCTGGAAACTGCTGTTCCCCGGAGCTCCTGAGCGGGATGGAGGAGGAGAGAAGAAAGCCACAGAGTCTATTGGGCCCACGTCCTGCAGCAAACAAACATGTGAGGGGCCTTTCTCCTTGAATCACGTCTGGAGGAGACAGAGCTGGGGCCAGGGGTGTCTGCCTACCCAGCAGCTGTGGTTTACTGAGCACCCACTGCTGCCAGGCCACACCAGAGCAACACAGACGCAGCTCCTGAGTTGCAGACCCCTGGCCAATAAGCCAGTGAAGAATGTGGCAGTGCCCAGGACACAGACACTGTCCTGTGTGCAGGTCACCCAGCAGGGGCCACCTACAGCCCCCAGGCTCAGGGCCAGCGGGACCTCTCAGCCAGGCCCTCAGCAGTGGGCACTGACTGTGCAACTCTAGCTCCTTACCTGCCCTGCTGCTGGCTCTGGGAGTGCTCTGGGGAAAATACTGGGCACAAGTTGGATGAGGGGCCTTCCCAGCCTGGGATGAAGACCCTAAGCTCTCAGAGAGCCCAGCAGCCAACCCTGCCCCCATCCTTCTGCTAAAGGGCCAATCACTGGGGAGCCAGGGTCATGACAGGTTGGATGGGCTCCCCTAGGCAAGGCTTTCAGAGTCCTGCAATGTGGGGCCACGTGTTTGAATGGCTACTGACTTTCTGTGCCCCATCCCATCCTGGCTCTCACAACTGAGCTTGGGGTATGAAGGACCTTCCACTGACATCTATGGGAGCTCCTCCTGGGTGCCATTCTGGGGTGCTGACACTCTCCATTCTGCAGATGTGAGACCGGGGGTCACACTCAACAGCCGGGCATAGCCAGCTTTGAAGCCCAGTCTGACTCCAGAGGCCCATGTTCTCCCTGCCGCCTGCATGTTCCCTGAGCACCTGCTGTGAGCGGGTTCCATGGGGCGGTGCTGTGTGAAGCTGGCCTCTGCAGACTGCTCTCCTGGAGCAGGGCCCAGGCCTCAGCCACCTCTGCGCACTGGACACACAGGGCTGCACCCCAGGATGGAGAGCAGAGATGGACATGTGGAAGGGCTCTGTAAGCCTCAGAACCAGGCCTCAGCTTTGCTGGTTTTAACAGGAAGCACTTATTGAGCACCCGCTGTATGTGCTCCATTGTGCTGGGCACAGGAGCTGGGAAAAGCAGCCTCTGTCTTCATTTAGGCCATGCTGAGTCAGGAACTCAGGAGAAGAGAAGGGAGGAACAGGCAGCGTGGGTGTGGAGCCTGAAGTCCCAAGGTCCAATTACCGGGTCAGGTAGCTTGGACTGGGAGGGGAAACTGAGGTAGCGGCGGAAATGCTCCAGTCTACCCAGCACATCTGCTTTGAGGCTAATGCTAAAATCCAGCCAGTCCTGCCCTTTCCTGTCCCAGCAGGGCTGAGGGGCTGAGGTGGCTGGGGCCTAGGCATCCTCCTCTGCAGAACAGCCATAGCCACCTCACTGAGGTGGTCTCTGCCAGGGCCCAGGCGCCAGTTGGCACTGGCTCTTGTGTCTAACTGAAGCTCAGCAGGGCCTTTCGCCCACGTGGGCAGGAAGCTCTCCTCCACCCGCGGCAGGCCTCCCCGTCATTACTGAAATTGCCCCATTGTTGGTGGCTCCCGCACCTGCTCCCAGCGGACAGCACTGAGCTAACCTGTCATTAAGCACCCAGGCTCCCATCTCCTGACAGCAAAGCTGCAGGGTGGCCAGTGGGGAGAACAGGGGCCACCTCCCTCCTGTCTTGTGGGATGGGAATGAGCATAGGGACTACAAGGGCGGTCTGCACTGGGCCACTCCTGCTGTGCAGCCCAGGTCCCTCAGCCCATGGGGACCCAGCCGCCCTTCCTCACTGGAGACCAGACCCTTCCCAGGCCTTGAGTGATATCCAGTGACCAGGACTGGGGGGGACATCCTGGGGCTGGGGATCTGAGATCAGAAGTTGGGGTCAAGGGTCAAATTCCAGAGGGGCTTGAATTTCTCCCTTGAGGACACATAGGGTCACATGGGGGTAGAAGAAAACCCACCAGGCTGCTGCAGGGAAGGGATCCCTCCAGCTGGGAAAGACCACCTCAGAGCCCAATGCACAGAGTAGGCTCAGGCCGGTGAGGACTGCTCCTGCTTCCAACACTTGCTACGCTCCAGGCACCATTTTGAGCCCTTTCCTTAGCTAAACCCATGTAGTCCTCAAACATAATAGTGCTCCCATGGTGCAGATGAGGAAACTGAGGTACAGAGAGGTTCAGAGACCTGTCCAACATCACACAGCTGTGGTGGAGAAGCTACGGTGGTGCTGGCCTCCGTCTTTTTCCCTCCTGAGCCCCACAGCCCAGGCCCTTATTTAGGAAAAGAGGTTCTCTTTGGGAATTGCTCCCCCTCCCTGTGGCAGGCTCAGTAGGGCCGAGACTACCCCAGGTTCCAATCAGAATCACAATAGGTTTGGACAGCATACAACCCCAGCCCAGCCAGCAAGCAGCCAGCCTGGGACTCAGGCTAGAACCCTAGGAAGTTGGGGTCCCTCTCCAGCTAAGCTGCTGGCTGTCAGCCTCCAAAGCTGGCCTTGCCAGGTCCACGCTGTGGAGGGAGGAAGCCAAGCAGACAATTGGAAAGAGACAGTTTCCTAATGTTGTTTGAGCCCCTGGATCCAGCCTCACCTGAAGGTAGGCCTGGAGCTTTGTTTCACAAATTATCAAATGCACCTTTTTTTTTTTTTTTTTGAGTGAGAGTCTCATTATGTTGCCCTCAGTAGAGTGCTGTGACATCACAGCTCACAGCAACCTCAAACTCTTGGGCTTATGTGATTCTCTTGCCTCAGGCTCCCAAGTAGCAGGGACAACAGGTGCCTGCCACAATGCCCGGCTATTTTTGTTGTTGTAGTTGTCATTGTTGTTTGGCAGGTTCCAGGCCGGGTTTGAACCCACTAGCCCTGGTGTATGTGGCTGGCACCCTAGCTGCTGAGCTACAGATGCTGAGCCAAATGCACCTTCATTTAAAAAGCCAATTCAAAATGCATGTAAAAACTAGAAAGAGAAGGTGGCTCTGAGAGCTGAGGGGGTTGGGAAAATGGTCACAGGAGGAGGCCAGCATCAATTTAGCTGCTGCTGCTTCTTGTTTTTTTGAGTCAGAGTCTCAAGCTGTCGTCCTGGATAGAGTGCTGTGACATCATAGCTCACAGCAATCTCAAACTCTTGGCTCAAACGATCCTCTTGCCTCAGTTTTTCTATTTTTAGTAGAGACAGGGTCTCGCTTTTGCTCAGGCTGGTCCCAAACTCATGAGCTCAAGCAATCCACCTGCCTTGGCCTCCCAGAGTGCTAGGACAGAGTCACCATGTCCAGCTAGCCAACTTAGCTTCCTTTAGCTGGGTGATGTTGATAGAAAAAAGTCCTGCCCAGCCAGACTCGGCTCAGGACAGCATCCTTCTATCTCAGGGGAGAGAACAGATCATTTCTGCCCAGAAGATCGGTCTCTTGTTAATAACTAATGGGGAAGTGAGATGAGTATTTAGCAAACATACGTAGCTGCTTGTAATGCTGTTAGGCAAACCTTTCAACACAACAGGCAATACCTGTCCTGTGCACAGGCCTTGAGGGGGGCCCTTGAGCAGGGGCCCTGCAGCGGCCTCGACTTCTCTATCCTTCAGACAAGACTCTCTATCCTTCAGACAAGACGTCCAGACAGCACATGTCACCCCACCTCCCACGGGAAGCAGGTCCTGTGTCTGCAGGGTGGCCCCTTGCTCTGAAATTTGTCAGACACAAAACTCAGCAAGATGCAAAAGTACCCTTCAAACAAGAACGGATAGACGGGAGAGAGATGGCTTTTGAGGGTGAGGAGGTGAGGAAGGTGGACATTGAAGGGACCACACTAGGTTAGAAAGGCACTAGTGTTCAGATTGCATATGAAACCAGCACATTGTACCCCTTGATTGCACTAATGTACACAGCTATGATTTAACAATAAAAAAAATAAAATAAAAAAGAGAAAAAAAAGAAAAAAAGAAAGGCACTTGTGGGCTTGGCGCTTGTAGCTTAAGCAGCTGAGGTGCCAGCCACATACACGGGAGCTGGCGGGTTTGAATCTAGCCCCGGCCCGCCAAAACAACAATGACAACTACAACCAAAAAATAGCCAGGTGTTGTGGCAGGCACCTATAGTCCCAGCTACTTGGGAGGCTGAGGCAAGAGAATCGCTTAAGCCCAGGAGTTGGAGGCTGCTGTAAGCTGTGATGCCACGGCACTCTACCCAGGGCGACAGCTTAAAGCATTGTCTCAAAAAAAAAAAAAAAAGGAAAGAAATGCATTTGTGCCATTCCGAAGCTGCTAGTTTCCAAATTCAAACAGGGCACACTTGACAACCTTTACACGCCTCTGCTATCCAAGCTGGGCCAGCCACCCTGGGTCAGAGCTGAGGTTTAGAGCAGGGCAGCTCAGTAGAGGGATTGTGTTCACCCTTTGTTTCTTTCCTGGGCCCAGCCTGAGCTGATGCTCCAGCTCAGCAGTTCTGCCAATTCCCAACAAGTCAGGACCCACGCGCTTCCTGTCAGCTGAGGGCTGCATCTGGCTATTACCTGCTTTGTCCCAGAAACCATCTGCCCCTGTCCCTCCAATCCATTAATTCACACTGAAGTGTGACAGGCTAGCTATTCCAGGGTCAAGTGGAGAGTTACATTTTAACAGAAGGCAATCTTTAAATCCAAATGAGCTGCATTCTAATGTATGCATTTTAGACAAGACGACACTCCGAGTGGGTAAGAGGTGACAGTGTCTGGAGCCTTCCCAACTTGGCATGTGCTGGGCCCTGAGCCAGGCACTGACCTCACAGCAGATCCCAGATCTGTCCAGCTGGAAGGTGAGACCCCCCAGTAGGCCAGCAGGTCTGTGGGGGCCACTGGTCCACAGGATCCTATGGGGACACGAGGATGTTCTCTGGGACTGGAACTGGCCCTTCAAGACATGCCTCTAGTCAACTGTAGACACCAGACCTCTCACTGGCCCCCACATGGTCTCAAGTCATGTGGGAGGGCAGACATAGGTAGTGTCTCCACTACCTCCAAGAGGGGCCTGGCTGCTGCAGAAGCACCCGAGGGTATGCCACGGAAGGCCCACCCTGGGGCAGTCCTTGTGGGGTGGGGGTATGGATGGGGGTAGGGCAAGGGGTTCCTTAGAGCATGTGCTTTTGGCATAGGGAGGGGACTGTTGGAAAAGTTTTCTAGCCCCCCGCTTGGGGCTTCCCCAGGGCTCAGGGACCATCCTGAAGATGTGTCAGGGTGGACACACCTCAACCCAAGAGCTCCTGGTGGTACCACGCAGGACCAGGCTGTGCCGTCCATTAGGCTGTCCCCAGCCTGGCACTCCTGGTAAACATTTGCAGGAGGATGAGCGCACGAGGCTCCCACTGGCTGGCCCTCTACAGGGAAGCTCTTCTCCTGGCTTTTCTGGGATGTCTCCTGAGTACTAGTGGGTAAGGAGTCCTCACATAGAGCACACTGAGGGCTCTGCCTGCCCTGGACATACTTCACATCCTTGTTGCCAGCACTGCCCACCCTCAGTCCAGCCCAAGGCTTCTGAAATGAGCCAGGCAGGGGAGAGAGGACAGGAGGGCCCTCTGCATGGCATGCTCCCTACAGCCCAGGATGCACAGAGTGGCCACACACGTACCCAGCCAGTTTTTCTATTTTTAGTAGAGATGGGTCTTGCTCAGGCTGGTCTTGAACTCCTGGGCCCAGACTATCCACCAGCCTTGGTTTCTCAGAGTGCTACAATCACAGGCATGAGCCACTGCAGCCAAACATGTTTTAAGTTAGATTTCTCATCTCCACAGTGAACACCACTGGCTTCCATGTGCACACCCACCATAGCCCCATGAAAATGCTGGAAAAGGGGTCAGTAGGTGGGAACCGGACCTGGCACAGAGACAGGGGGGACAGACAGGAGACTTGAGCAGGCTCTGACAAGCCTCTAGGGCTGATGGGCTGCAGAGGGCAGAGTCCCCCAAACCCTTAGAAGCCTGCAGGGTGGAGACAATGACCAGAGCCAGTGACTAGACTCTCTGGAACGGAGGCCAGTGAGCCTGGGGACCTGGCATTCAGGGCTGCAAGTTGGTGAGTCAGGGGACGTATTTTGTCCTGACACTTGGGCCCTGCACTTTCAGGCCTGTAGTGGGGATGCCCAGCTGGAGCCCCTGATTCTGCCCACCACCCAGGAAGGGGCTGAGGACCCAAGAGGAAACCTCCAGTACAGAGGGAAAGGTCACCAATCAGTGGGGACAGATGTCAAAACAAAAAACATCCCAGAGGGGCAGAGGAAGCTTTGAAAAAAACGAAGGCCCTGGGCCAGGCAGGCTGTGGTGGCTGAGGGTCCCCAGTCTCTAGATCAGTGCACTGGGGCAGCAGGAGGTGGCCTGAGAAAGAGTCCTGAGTCCTGGTCCACTGAGGTAGTGGGAAGAGATCAACAGACGACAACAGACTAATTAACAGTCACAGCAGCTGAAGTTTTCAGAAACAGAGATCAGCTTTGTGGAGACAGACAGTAACCAAAGGGCTCGAGGAGAGAAGTCTGATGAGTATCAGAACTTTATTTAAAATAGGACAAGCTGGCGCGGTGGCTCACACCTTCAGGTGATCCCTGAAGTTCAAGACTAGCCTGGGCAACATAGTGACCCTTGTCTCAAAAATGTTTTAAGAGACATTTGTTTTTCAATATGAATCTTTTAGCACATTTGCCTTTTAAAAATAATTTCAAACTCAGAGAAACCTAAGTGCACCTAATACCAGTCACTGCCCACCTGTTCATCCCACCAATATTCCTTGGACGCCCTCTCTGGGCCAGTTTCTCTGAGGCTGCTGGGGGACAGCCAAGGACGAGACAAAGACCCTTTGTCCAGAGGTGGCCAAGCACCTGGGGGTGCCTCACACCTGCTAGCACCTTTTCTAACTCAGGCAGTGTAGGGCATACTCCACTTCCAGGATGTGTCCAGAGACAACTCCATAGGGACAGCCAGTGGACCAACTGGGGGCTGGGACCTGGGTGTGGGGTTTCTGCAGTGACGAGAATGTTCTGGAATTAGATCGTGATGACGGTTGCACAACCTTCTGACTCCATGAAAGCACTGATCTGTACACATCGAAGTGGTGAATTTTACAGTATGTGAATTCCATCTATCAATTTATTTTTATTTATTTTTTTTTTTTGAGACAGAGCCTCAAGCTGTCACCCTGGGTAGAGTGCCATGGCATCACAGCTCACAGCAACCTCCAATTCCTAGGCTCAGGCGATTCTCCTGCCTCTGCCTCCCAAGTAGCTGGGACGACAGGCATCCACCACAACGCCCAGCTATTTTTTGGTTGCAGCCATCATTGTTGGTTGGCGGGCCCAGGCTGGATTTGAACCCGCCAGCTCAGGTGTATGTGGCTGGCACCTTAGCCGCTTGAGCCACAGGCACCAAGCCTCCATCTATCAATTTTAAAAAGACTGTGACAGAAATTTGTTTCTATAACAAAATGATGGGAACCAGAAAACTTCATAGGGAAACTGAGCCTAGCTTTACCATTTTAAATGGGAAGCATGACAGAGAAAAACAACCAACTTTCAAAGCACAATGGCAAATACTTTCTGTGTGGCAGGGAGAAGTCTTGGCTTTTTGTCGTAAGCAAAGTTCTGGGCAACCTTGGTGACTGTGACACCCCAGCGGGAATGACAGTTCAGCAGAGGACAGCTGGCAGGTCCCTAGAACACAATGTGATGAAGCAGGCCCAGAGCAAGGGCTGTAACCTACAGAGAGGCCAGGGTGCATCTCTGTGATGGGGTCGGGGCCGGAGGCATCTATAGTGCCCCCCTCCCCAGAGAGCCAGGTCAGTACCCAGCACAAAAGATGAAAGCCACAGATAATTAACGCTCTCAGGCCTGGTTTGACTCTATGAAATCCTTTGTGGTGGCCTGAAAGAGAAAGAAAATAGATGCAAAACCATCTCTGGCTTCCAGAACACAAGGACCTTTGAAATTATAAGACATTAAAATAAAGCTTCTGGTAAAAGGACTCTCCTGCTCTAGTTGCAGATTTGATGTGAGATCAAAACGAATTGCTCCTGAAAGCCCAGGCTTGGCTTATTATTCTGGCATGCCCCACTCTAAGGCACAGAGCAGCCTGGGACCCCCGTGTCACCCTGTGGCAGCATGTCCCCAAAAGGCTGAAGGCCCCCAAGGACACATGGGGCTACCAGCTGCCGGCCATCCTCACCCTGGCTTTGGGCAGCCAGGGAAGGCGCCTGGGCATGGACGTGGCTCCAATGTAGTCAAAGCCCAACACACTCACTTCACCAAACACGGGAAGGAGGCTGCTTTCTGGAGTGTGGCAGCCACAGGGCAAACATAAGACTCCCTTCACTGCCATCCAACCTGGGGAAGGAGGCTGGACTCCTCTCCCCCAAGACCAGATAAAGCCTGGCAACCAACTGGCCCAGGACAAGGGATCGCTTCAAATTCCAAAGGCAGCCGAGTGGAGTTGCAGCCCGTGGTCTCACCACACCCGAGCCCTCCAGTGCCCAACTTGTTCTCTACCGAAGCTGAGCCAGAGCCTGTGCGGCACCAGAGTAACACTGGCGTGTTCAGTTGTGAAGCCAGCAGGCTCTCTCAGCATTCGCCTCCGAGGTACAGAGTTCTGAGAAGAGGAAGGAGCCAGCCCTCCCTTTCTCCTCAGACACCGACATCTGGGCAAAGCACCGTGGCCGTGGAAACACTTCTTGTCCTCAGGGCCCCGCGGCAGGAGCGCCCCTGGACTGGCGCCCAGGCTTGCAGCTCAGCAGGGTCGTCAGGTAGCTGGGCTGCCCCAACCGACTGTGCAACAAGGTTTACCTCGGCACCAGCCTAAAACACATCAGGGGCATGGCACCGAAAAAGCTGCGTCTGCGCCCTGGCCCAGGCTCTGGTTGTGCCCCCGTCGTGGGCCCACTGCAGGGTCCCCACAGGCAGAGCCTATGGGGCAATCAGCAGCAGTGCTGGCCCAGAATTAGGGGCATTAATTTGCAAAAATGAGTCAACCCCAGCAAATCAGTCAGCAAGTTGACAGGTATGCAGATCACAGACGTGGCGGGCTGGGAGTCAGGAGCATGGAACACTCCACAACCCCAGGGAATTCCAGGCCAGGGGGTGGGGGGCGCCAAGAAGGGAGCCCCAGGCTGACACGGGAGCCAGAAACACTGACATTCTCAAGCACGTACAAAGCAGTTTCTCTTATACACTCAACGCCACTGGCACTTCACACTCAGGGTTGCTCGTGTGTGCTCTGGAGGCCCCTCTGTGGACACCCCCAATGCCAGCCCCAATCCTTGGAGGGTGGTGACACCAGTGCCTTGCTACCACCTGAGAGGCTGGTGGCCCTGCCCCAGCGCAGCCTCCGTGTTGGCGTCGTGCAGCACCTGCAGCTGCAGTAGCAGCTGCTCCAGGTTCTCCCCCGTCACTGCCGACAGCGCGATGACCTCCTGTCCCAGGTGTGCCTTCAGCAGGGACAGGCTGGCACGGGCCTCAGGGAGATCGATCTTATTTGCAACGACTACGTGGGGTCTCTCGGACAGGCCTTCTTCATACTTCTCCAGTTCGTATTTTAAATCTGTGACCTGTGTCCATGGGTCTGGCAGGGAAAGATCCACCACAAACAGCAGGAACTGGCAGCGCTCAATGTGCCTGAGGAAGGCAAGCCCCAGGCCCCGGTTCTGGTGGGCACCGCGCACGATGCCGGGGATGTCCGCCACTGCAGGGGGACAGGAGCATAGAGGGTCATGACACAGCCCTGCCCAGCAAGGACCACGCCTCCAACCTGGAGACCACAGAACCTGGATTTCTTGAGTTTTAAGACTTTCCCTGCAAGGACTGCCTTGAAACTGAAGTTGTTTGATCTACCACCTTAGTGATTCATTGACAGTCGAGAAATTTCAACTTTCAGTTTTATAAAACGCTTTGAAATACTTGGGTGACAGGTATGATGCCAGGTCAATCTAATAAGGAATACATAACACATTCTTGTTATTTCTGGCTTTAAAAATGATTCAGAGAAGGGGAAAATGGCTTCCTCTACTTTCCTAGTAATTTGATTACCAACAAAAATTATTATGGACTGCTTTGCAAATATAAAGTGCTGTGCACGTAACTATACCAGCAGGCTCACTATTCTTAATGGGTACATTATCTTCTGGAAAAGTAATTATTCTCTCAAAACGGTACAGGGAAAGCTTTTTAAATCACATGGTGTCGACATGACTGGTCCCACAGATGACAGGCAAGAACGAGAGCAGTGAGAAGAGAAAGCCAGACTCAGAGCTCTGAGCTGGGGCGACAGGTGGGACCTTACGTTTGATAGTGAACAGATTCACTGAAATTGTTCAAATTAGAAAAACAATGCTACACTTCAAATAGGAAGCAAAACTGAAGAGTTACATAATCATTTTTCTTAATTGCATCATTGAAACACAATATTTACACAGAATTTTGCAAGTCCTACCTGCTATTTGCTGGTGGCCTTCATAGTGGACAATCCCCACGTGGGGATTTAAGGTGGTAAATGGGTAAGAAGCCACGGCAGGTCTCGCGTTTGAAATGGCCCGGAGGAGTGAGGACTTCCCAGCGTTGGGGAATCCAACCTGGAAGAGAAGTGAAGGCGGCTGCACAGCTGTGCAGAAGCAACTTCACACTACAGTCGGGACTAGCCACGGCCACACGGGGGTGGGAGGGCGCCAACGGTCAAGATGGCAGGTGAGCTGATGGACGCTGTGGTTCTCTGCTAGGACACTAGCACATCCCTCCTTTAGGGACAGCACATTCTCTATAGTTCAACATGGATGCAGATGTTGATGGCAGAGACACTTACCATCCCAGCGTGGGCCACTGTCTTGAGTTCCAGATAGAGAACTCGCTCCTGACCCAGCTGTCCAGGGGTACAAGTCACAGGGGCACGGTTGTCGTTGGCCAGGAAAAACCGGTTGCCTTTTCCACCCGCACCCCCCAGTGCGGCGATGTACTCGTCGCCTGGGTGAGACAGGTCTGCCACAACTTTGTCCCTCTCCTTCACCAGAGTGCCCACAGGGACCTGAAAAAGCAGCATTGATTGGGCTAAGTCCCACTCACTCCGTAAGCAATGCTGAGGGAGGGAAAGTGGCTGGGCCTCATGTGGCTGCCAGTTGGGAAACAAGGAGGTGGGGCTGGGTGGCACTTGACCTCTGCCCTTCACAGCTCCAAAGACCTCCAAAGAAAGGGCCTAGGCCTCAGGGACTTCATGGGGCTGGGTATACTGCCTAAAGGACCTCACAGAGGCAGGCTTCCAACTGCATAAATGGCTTTTTCAACAGTTGTTTGTGAAACATTAAATAGAAGCATCCAGAAAAAATAACTCATTGGCCAGGTACGGTGGCTCACACCTGGGGTCCCAGCTACTTGGGAGGCATGATAGGAGGATCACTTCAACCCAGGAGTTTGAGGTTGCTGTAAACTATGCTGATGCCATGGTACGCTAGCCTTCTAGCCTGGGTGACAGATCCAAACTCTGTCTCTAATAAACCCTAAAATGAAAACACTGAACCTGAAAGAAGAGTAACCTCAGCTCACAGGGAGGTGCCAGCAGGGCTGCCGGGGGCAGTTCTGGGGGTGAGTGTGCTGTTTCTGTGGGTTCCTCTTCCCTCAGGTTGAGTGCTGTGGCATCACAGCTCACAGCAACCTCTAACTCCTGGGCTCAAGCCATCCTCCTGCCTCAGCCTCCCAAGTAGTTGGGACTATAAGGTGCCCACCACAACACCTGGCTAATTTTCCTATTTTTAGTAGAGATAGGGTCTCACTTTTGCTCAGACAGGTCTCGAGCCCTTGAGCTCAAAGGATCTGCCCAACTCTACCTCCCAGAGAGTTGGGATTACAGGTGTGAGCCACCACTTTTAGCCTCAGGTTCCTCTTTTTAAAAAGTAATTATTTCACTTCTTCCTAGCCAGATACGCACTTGCCTAGTGCGGAACCCCTCTCTGGGCATTTGCTTCGGGAGGCTGGGCTGTTCTCTGACCGCCTCCTGCGTCCAATTCTGCAGTGCTATTTCCTGGCTGTATCACCAAGCCACAGGGCCCCTCCGACTCACACCACGGCCTGGGGAGCTCAATGATCCAGAGCAGAGGAAGCAGAGCTGGCTTCGCAGCCTTGGCTTACCCGGATGTAGAGGTGGGCACCATTCTTCCCAAAGCAGTTTTTCCTGCCTCCATCTTCTCCATGGAAACCCTGATACCGGGACAGGACTGATGACAGAGACTTGACTTGTTGGTCAACTAAAGACAGAACAAGAACTTTCACATTCCTTTATGTTAAAACGATCATGGTCTATTAGTAATATTCTTTTGTCCAGTTTAAGAACCTTAAAAACACATCTGGAAACATGGAATGAAGTTGCAGCAAAAATTATAAAACATCAACTTGATTTTTATAAAAAAGCTAAATTCTTATTTCCCTTCAAAAAATGCTACCTTTTCTGAAAACTTTAAAATAATCATCAACTTGAAAAAGCAGCTACACTGTATCACTCTGGGAAGGCTCTTGCTCTGGACTTACTGAGCGTCTGTGCCCAGCATCTGCGCAGAGTGTGCCAACAACACCAGACCCCTCGGCATCTACAGCAGCAGGAACAGACCTCACCCCCCGACGTGTACTAGCATGTCTTATGCCCAAGATTAACACAGCAAAACTACACATGTTCAGAGTTGCTTTCTGGGGCACTGTTTATGCACATCACACAAGCTCACTCATGTGCACATTAGGATGAGAAAGTAACCGTCCCTCCCCAAGCTACCCCAGGGCACCTGCCTCTCAGGATGATGTGGCCACCACTGCCTCCGTCCCCGCCATCTGGGCCTCCAAACTCCTTTCGGGGCTCACTGTGGAAGCAGCTTGCCCCAGCACCGCCGTTTCCTGCGCACACAAGCACTCTCCTGTGGTCCACAAAGTGCCTTTTCTACAGAGAGCACACACATCCTGCGTCACTACGGACATGTCTGAAATCCTCTCAAGAGACAAAAACGCCCATTTGCTATATGCCTTTTCTATGACAGCCTATTAGAATTAGACATTAATGATAGTAACATTGCTAATCTCTCCTAAAATCCAAAGACAAAAACCAGTTCCTGCAGGTCACAAGCGTTTGCAGGCAGAATAAATTTGCACTGGAGGGTGGTCAGCATGGGATATGCACTTCACAGATGAACCCAGCATTTCTTTTTTCTTTTTTGAGACAGTTTTCACTATGTCACCCTCAGTAGAGTGCCATGGTGTCACAATTCACAATAACCTCCAACTCTTGGGCTTAAGTGATTCTCTTGCCTCAGCTTCCCAAGTAGCTGGGACTACAGGTGCCCACCACAACACCCGGCTATTTTTTTTATTGCAGTCGTATTGTTCTAGGTCTCGGCTGGGTTCCAACCCGCCAGCCCCGATGTACGTGGTCAGCACCCTACTCACTGAGCTACAGGTGCCGAGCCTGAACCCAGCATTTCTAACCTAAAGGGAACAGACCTTGTTCAGAAAATATTCCTTAAATAAAATGTCTTTTTACCCTTTTTTCCACACAGAAAGACACTATTCAAAGAATAGTCTTTCCTAATGGAAAGTTTTAGTTCCTTAGTTCCTTAGGATGTGATAGGGCAGAGAGTTGAAGTCCGCAGTCCCCAAGGCTTTCCATTCTGAAGAAACCCAGACTAAGCGAGGGCTCATTTTTAAATGCAGTGATACAGAGGCCCTTACTTCTTCAGGTCCCGGAGGCAGATACAATCTGGCTAAAGAATGAGCACTTATTTAAGGCTTATTAGCTCATCCTTGAAGGAGCCAGTTACGAGGCCCCAGGGCGCAGGTCCTCACTGCACTCCCCAGGGACTCCTGCCTTCTGCGCATCTGTGCAGGGACCCATGCCCTGCCCTGAGCGTACCCAGAGCCCCTGGCCAGGCACCTGGGCACCTGCATTTCTCTATCCAGTACTGCACGGATGCATCTATTTTAAGATTCTTTGGCACCACCACGTGGAAAAACCACGAATTACTATGTCTAAGACTCAATGTGTGATTTTGTTATATGCCAACAGAATCAAAATAAACCTGACAGGAAAAAGAACACAGCTGGTGAACACCACACAGGAGAGAAAACCCAGACCATGCCCTAAGGCTGGGGAAGAGACGGAGACCTGCGGAAACGTCAGCCACCTGAGCATACATCCTGCCAGGGCATTGCCATTCAAAGAGCCCTCGGCCCTAACTATGCTTTTTAGGAGCCCCTCCACTAGAAGCAAAGGGAGTGAATCATGGACATGCACTTCTTGAATTTATTCAAAGACCATTCATGTTTTAAATAGGTTTTGAAAAACAAAATAAGAAAAACTTATAAGGCTCAGGAAACTACAAAAGGGCCATCCGCTCCTCGACACTTCAGATTAAGAAATGCTGCACACGTGAAAAGGCACACGTGGTGTGCACGCATGATGCAAAGGCTGGCAGCCAGGTGAGCAGGCCTCAGTGCACCAGCCTGCAGGGAAAATGCCCTCTGACTCGCCAAGCACCTGGGCCCTCCTGCCTGCTGCGTTTTGCCCGGCACCGTGCACATAGGGCACCCAGGGCTATCTCATCTCCCCATTTTCAAGAAGCTCTGTAAGTCCCTCCAGTACTGACAACAGGACAGGCAGAAGTGGGGAGAGGAGGAGCCAGCACCATGCCCTGCGCCCTCCAGGGAGGGACCAGCAACTGCACGAAGCTAGGGGGCCTCACCAGCTTCTTCTCAGACAGTGGCGTCTTTCTGGGGGGCTCCTGGTGCCTGGCATGGGCTGCATAGCTTGCTGACAGCAGCCTAGGAGAAGCCCGCTGCTTGAGAGGCTGGGGGGGCACAAGGTCAGCCAGCGTGGACGGGAGCCGACGCCCCATGTCCTCCAACACGGTCTGAGATCTTGCTGAGAAAAGCCTTGAAAGTATCATGGCTCCTAAAAAAGACAAATTGGCAAAGTAAGTTTACTCACTTGTATCTCAGCTTAAACCTGAACTTCAAGTGCAAACTAAAGTGCTGGCACACAGCAGCATCTGAAGCAGACAAGTGAACCGATGGGTCCCTCTTTCTCACGTCTGGCCCGTGAGCTGTCTGCTACCAGGAGTGGGGGTGGGGAACCGGATTTGTAAAACATTAAACCTCCTGCAACACTGAACCTACTCCCCTATGAACGTCAAGGATCTGTTCAATGTGAATATTAAATGGGGAAATCTGAACTTCAAATCAAAATGTCAAAATAAAGACATCCACTTCTTCAAATGTCACTGTGTGTGCTCTCTCCTGGAGTCTAAGTCACTGACTTGGAAACACAGGCCGTGGCAACACAGGTAACTCCTGGTTGGGTCCTGGATGGGTTCGGGGGGAGCTGGTCACCAGAAAGACCAGGCCATGGTCAGAAAGGGGAGGGCTGAAGATTCACTAATAACCGACCACTCCGACGTGGTGAAGCCACCACAGATAGCCTCAGACTATGAGGTGTGCAGAGTTCTAGGTCAGTGCCACACATGTGCCAGCAGGGCAGTGCACCCCAGCCCCACAAGACAGATGCTCTGTGCTTGGAGCCCTTCTTAGCCTCACCCCAAGCATCTTACATCTGGCTGCTCATCTGTGTCCTTTGTAATGTCCCTTATAATAAACTGACAAACATAAATAAAGTGCCTTCCCTAAGTTCTGTGAGCCCTTATGGCAAAGTATCAAACTGAGGAGAGGGTTGTAGGTGCCAACTGGTAGCCAAGTCAGGCAGAAGTGTAGGTATCCTGGGGCAATGAAGTGGGGGTGTTCATGTGACCAAGCCCTCAACTTGAGGGTCTGGGGTACCTGCAGGTGGTGTCAGAACTGGAGTGAATCACAGGGCACCCCACTGGTGTCCGAACAGGGCTGAGCACTGAGTGGTGCAGAAAGCCCACAGGTGGTGTCACACATGTGGTGTGGGCAGAGACAGATCCCAGCAGCCATGGCACACGTGCGCACTCAGTAGAGCCAGTGACTGGTCAGTGGTGTGTTGCTCACAGTCACTTGCTCGCTGAACAGCTCCTGACAGCTAAGCATCTTGCAAGGGCTGTCACCCTCTGGGAAGGGACCTTTACACACACTTCTTCCCTGGTTTCTCCCCATGGCAGCACCTGACATGACCGTGACACATGTGTCACAACTAAGAAGCCAACTCTGGTCCACGTACATTGCTATGAACTAAACCCCAGGTGGGTTTGGATTTCATCAGTTCTTCCATCACCGTCCCTCTTCTTTTTTTGAGACAGAGTCTCACTGTGTCACCCTTGGTAGAGTGCCATTGCCTCATAGCTCACAGCAACCTCAAACTCTTGGGCTTAAGCGATTCTCTTGCCTCAACCTCCCAAGTAGCTGGAACTATAGGCACCTGCCACAATGCCCAGCTATTTTTTTGTTGCAGTTATCATTATTGTTTTAGCTGGCCAGGGCCAGTTCGAACCCGCCAGCCCTGGCATATGTGGTCAGTGCTGTAACCACTGTGCTATGCGTGCCAAGCCACTGCCCCTTTTCTGTTCAGGGTTCCACCCAGGATCCCACATTGCATTTAACCATCATGGAATAATAGTTTAAGTGCAAGAAGAACAGAACTTATCTTCCATATCTGTGAAAATATCCTTCAGGAAGGTGAAACAAGGACAATCTCAGATGGTGGTGGAAAACTAAGAGAATCTGTTGCTAATAAATCTGCTGTTGCATGAATAGGAATGAATTTGATACCAGAGGGAAGCCTGGATCCTGAGGAGCCAAGAGAGGACAACAGAAATGGTAAATATCAAAGACAAGTGCTCCAGTCGCGCAATCGGTTAGTGCATGGTACTAATGAGTAAATATAAAAGTCGGTGGGAAAACAACTGTAATATTGTCAGACAATGGGCTTCTAACTCAGGAGGGGGCTAAGGGTCTCCTGAGAGTTCAAGGTCTGCACAGTCCTGAGGGGCATAAGATTAACTCTTAAATTGTCAATGAAAGGTCAGGTACCTGGACTGTAACCTCAGTAAGCAATTACTAATGCATAATACAAAGAGATAGATCTAGAAAGCCAAGAAATAAATGAAATGCTAAAAACTGTTCATATTCAAGACTGGCGCCTGTGGCTCAGTGGGTAGGGCGCCGGCCCCATATGCTGAGGGTGGCAGGTTCAAACCTGGCACCGGCCAAACTGCAACAACAACAACAAAAAAAAAAATAGCCAGGCATTGTGGATTCAAATATTTCAAAAATAAATAATATAGAACCAAAAATATATGGGACATGGCTTGGCGCCTGTAGCTCAGTGGTAAGGGCACCAGCCACATACACCAGGACTGGTGGTTTCAAACCCAGCCTGGGCCTGCTAAACAACAATGACAACAACAAAAAAGCCTGGTGTTGTGGTGGGTGCCTGTAGTCCCAGCTACTTGGGAAGCTGAGGCAAGAGAATCACTTGAGCCCAAGATTTGAGGTTGCTGTGAGCTATGATGTCACGGCACTCTATGCAGGGTGACATAGGGACACTCTGCCTCAAAAAAAAAATAGATGGGGCAAACGGAAAACAAATAATAGTATATCTAAAATCTAATCATATAAATAACTCCAATCAAAAATTCCAATTACAAGGGAGAGATGATAAAGTAGATTAAACAGTCAGAGGTTGCTGTGAGCTGTGACGCCACAGCACTCTACCCAGGGGTGACAGCTTGAGACTCTGTCTCAAAAAAGAAAAAAAAGAACCAATGACCCAAGGTTTAAAATTAAGAAACCAGAAAGAGAAAACTAAGCATAAAATTAATATAAGGAAAGAGATAATAAATGAAAGAGAAAGTAGAACACTTAACAAATTAACACAGAAAAAACCCCAGCTCATTGAAAAGGTAAAATAAATGGACAAACCTCTCGCTTAGCCCGTTCACGGAAGAGAGAATCCAAATCACTAACATTGGGAATTTAGAAAGGTCATCAATATGAACCCCACAGACATTAAAGGAGTAACACAGGACCATAAACAACTTGATGTCAACAAATTCAACTTACATGAAACGGGACAATTTCTTAAAAAATGCAATTTACGGCCAGGTGCAGCACCTCAAGCCTATAATCCTAGCACTCTGGGAGGTGCAGGTGGGTAGATCACTTGAGCTCAGGAGTTCAAGACCAGCCTGAACAAGAGTGACACCCTGTCTCTAAAAGTAGCCAGGCATCATGGTGGATACCTGTAGTCCCAGCTACTTGGGAAGCTGGGGCAAGAGGATCATTTGAGCCCAAGAGTCTGAAGTTGTTGTGAGTTATGATGCCACAGCACTCTACCCAGGGCAACACAGTGAGACTCATCTCAAAAAAAATAAAAATGCAACTTACCAAATAAACAGAAGAAGAAACAATCTAAACAGCTCTTTATCCATTAGAGAAGTTGAATTTGTTATAAAATTATTCCCCAAACAAAAATTCCACACTCAGATCACCTTCCTGGTAAATTCCAGTGAACATTCAAGAAATAAATACCACCAATCTTACACAATTTTCTGAAAAAACAGAGGAAGAAAGGCCACCGTCCAACTCATCTTACAAGATCGTCATACTGAAACCTGACATTATGAGAAAAGAACATTCATGAATATAGATGCGAAGAACTCTCAAAATACTACCCAACGGGCTGGGCACAGTGGCTCACGCCTGGACTCCCAGCTCTCTGGGAGGCTGAGGTGTGTGGATTGCCTGAGCTCACAGGTTCAAGACCAGCCTGAGCAAGAGCGAGACCCCATCTCTTAAAACAGCCAGGCACTGTGGTGGGCGCCTGCAGTCCCTGCTACTTGGGAGGCTGAGGCAAGCCAATCGCTTGAGCCCATGAGTTTGAGGTTGCTGTGAGCTGTGATGCCATGATTCTACCGAGGGCAGCAAACTGAGACTATCTAAAAAAAATAAAAAATAAATTAAAAAAATTACCCAACAGAATCCAGCAGCACAGAAAAGATCACATGTGAAGACCAGCAGGGCATTCCCAGGAACACAAGGCCACCTGGCTGTCAGAACTCAGCCACAACATCTCATCACATGACAGGGCATGGGGCCATCTCAGCACATGCCCCAGCCAGCACTCAATTCCCACCAATGATTAGGAAAATAAACACTGCAGCAAACCAAGGGTAGAAGGGAACACCCTTACCCTGATAAGGGTACCTAACTAAAGGCCCACAGCTCTTCACACTCAATGGACAAGGATGGAACTGCTGCCCTGAGATGGGGGAAAAGGCCACATCTGTGCAATAGTGTCTGACAGGACACTGCAGTAAAGAAAAGAAAAGAAAAAAAAAAAAAAGAAAAAAAGAAAAAATCCCAGGCAGCACGCATAGCTTAGTGGGTAGGGTGCTGGCCACATACACTGAGGCTGGCAGGTTCAAGGCTGGCTGGTACGAACCTGGCCTAGGCCTGCCAAACGACAACCAAAAAATAGCCGGGTGTTGTGACAAGTGCCTGTAGTCCCAGCTACTTGGGAGGCTGAGGCAAGAGAATCACTTAAGCCCAAGAGTTTGGGTTTACTGTGAGCTATGAAGTCACAGCACTCTACTGAGGGTGACAGATTGAGACTCTGTCTCAAAAAAAAAAAAGCCTGAAGTAAAAATGTCCCTATTCATAGAATGTTTGATTCCTTAGAAAATAAATCCCAGGGAAATCCACAAAACAATTAATAGTAAATGAACTAGGCCAGACGAGGTGACTCGTCCTATAATGCCAGTACTCTGGGAGGCTAAGGCAGGTAGATGACTGAGCTCAGGAGTTCGAGACCAGCCTAAGCAAGAGAGACCTGGTCTCTAAAATTGAGCCAGTGTGTTGTGGCAGGCGCCTGCAGTCCCAGTTACTTGGGAGGCTGAGGCAAGAGAATCACCTGTGCCCCAAGAGCTTGAGGTTGCTGTGAGCTATGATGCCATAGTCCTCTACCCAGAGCGACAGAGTGAGACTCTGTCTCAAAAAAAAAAAAAAAAAAAAAAAAAGAGAGAGACTGTTCTAAGTATTTTTCAGAGATTTAGTCCTTGTAAAAACTGTGAAGAAAGTACTTTCATTACTCTCACTTTACAGATGAGGAAACTGAGGCAGAGACAAATGAGACTTACCCAAGGTCATGGAGGTATCACGTGGGAAAGAGAGGGTCAGAGAGTAACAACAGGTTGTCAAGCGAACCAACCCAGGGACCGTCACAAGCTCATCACAGCTAAGCCTGACAGACAGTCACACCACCCATCCCGGACACTCTGGAAACCAGGCTTCTGCTGGTGGCACAACACCTGAGGATGGATCACAGAGAAGGGCTCAACTACAAAGTCAGCCAGAGCCTGACCCTGGCTCCTCCTGACTTGCCACACTCCCTCCTTTCTGCCCTCTCAATTGCTGTCTGGAGAGCTGCTGAGTGCCGTGGTTCTCCCTCATCAGGTGTACAAACTCAGGCTTTTTTTTAAATGCTTATTAATAGTTTAATGTATGAAGGAAACATCCAGATTTCTGAAACAAACTCAGCTTTATACATGTTGATGCCTGGTGGAATTTTCCTTCTAATAAGGATATTCTTATTTTATGTGTGAATAATTCAACCTTTACAGCAAAAAAAGAAAACAAAAACAAATAAACTAATGAAAACAATGCAAATGAGGCAAAAAATGACCATACAGATGTCCCAGCCGACAGCAGCAGTGGAGGGAAGAGGGCTCCCCACAGTCTCTGCGTCCCTGCAGGAGACAATGCCCACGCAGTCCTTGAGACAATGAAAGTGCAGAGTCTCCTACACTGAAACAGGGGTTTTAGAGGAAGCTCTTCTAAAGTCAATTTCTTGTAGTCCAACTGGGTGTAACTGTGGTGTAGCTGTTCCCACCCCTGATGTTTACTAACGACCCTGTCACCTGAGTTTACTTAGTGCCCTTGGCAAGCCTGTTCCTGTTCCTGTGTTCTCAGCCTCACCAAAGAAGAGCTCCTGAAGCAGAGCAGGTGCTCAAAAGTCTGGAGGGAACAGCTGCCTGCTCAAGAGCATTGTAAAATAAAGATGGCAAGGAGACAAAAGGAGAAAAAGGATGAGAAACCACATGGGGCAGGAGCCCAGTGATTCTGCAGAGGTTGGGGGAATCTGGGCCAACCATTGTCTCGGCGGAAGCATAAGGAATAGTCCCTGAGGTCAGTTTTAGGAAAAAAAAACCAATGACCTAAATTCCATTTTTTTAAATATTAAAGAGACACCTAAGCATGTTCCCTGGTTCTCTTTGCTGTCTGGCCTGGAGCCCAGGGGCCGGGGAAAGTGGTAACGACACTGACCCACATTCTGCTTCCAGGAGGGCTAGCGTGGACCTCTCACACCTGTCCACAGAGTTCACCGGTGCTAGCCAGGCAAATGGGACCTGCAGGTTTACCCCAGGCAGAATGAGGCGTGTCCGGAGTTGTCTTCAGTCAGGGAGCTGGAGGTTGCTGAAGGCAGGGGCACTCAGAAAGGGACACCAGTCCATCAGCCGTGCAGAGAGGCCACCTAAGGTGAGCTCTTAATGCTGCCATCCTATTCCTGTTCAGGCACATCTTCCTCTTTCTGCTCCACTTTGAAGTACTCTAGCTCCCACAAAACCCATGCCTGAAGTCCTGGGAGTTCTGTTTGTAAGATGCAGATGATCAATTGCATCTATGAAGAACTTCATGACATCGGTCACATCAGCCGCTGAGACACAGGAGCAGAGAGAACTTCCTGACAAAAGTAAAGCTTCTTTGGGTCACTTTTATGCCTGTGTTGATTTCACTGGCTGCCACTGTGTATGGGACCTCTGCCCGAATCCCACGTCCGCAGGTTCTTACAGGTGCCTTTCCTAGGTGCATCAGACAGCAGGATGAAGGCATGAGCCTGTGGTAGCAGGGACACTGTGGTTGGCTGCCTACAACCCATTGCCCCCCTCGGACCCAATCACATCTTCTTAAGAAGGATATTCAATGCTGTCCAATACAGTAACCAATAGCTACATGGACTATTAAGTTTAAATCAATTAAAATTAAGTAAAATATAAACTCAGTTCTTCAGTCTCACAGGTCACATTCTAAGCATTCATAGCTATGGGTTGCCAGTGGGTATCACAGCAGACAGGACAGATTAGAACCTTTCCACCATCATGAAAAGTTCTATTGGACAGCGCTAGTCTGTACACTGTGCAGTGGGAGCCCAGACAAGTGAGCTCACACTTCTCCCAGTGGCATACATAAAGCTTAGCAAGACAGTGATGGCAGCCTAGGGTCTGGAGTCTGACTGAGACCGAGATGTTTTGTGACTACAAGGCAGAGCTTTTAAAACTGCCTGGAAAGGCATTTAGTGAACAAGAAAGGCTCACCTGTGATTATCACTGCTATTGCTCTATAAATGTTAAGCTCAGTGTCTACTTGTCCAGACATCACTGCCAGGAACCTCTTCCAAAACTTCCATATAGGTTTTTAAATGCGTTCCTTACATGTGAGGGCTAATACTGTGCATTGAGGTATCTTCCACTTGCTTTTCCAGGCTGCTGAGCAGCCCCATAGGAGCAGGAGGCTGGAACATTTGCTTCCCTGTGCTCAGATCCCCAGCCTGGCGGTCACAGGTTGAGTCAGGGAGCCCTCTCTAGGCCTCTCTTCTCCTGGATCTGTAGCAGCCCTTTATCTTGTGGAGTCCAGGGAAAGAAACTCTGCCAGTGTCCTAGCTCCAGGCTGCAGCACCAACTGCATGCTGTCTGTACACTCTACCCTTGCAAACAGTCCCTTTATAAACCCTCCTCAAATTATGCTCATATGCGTATGTGTGTGGGGTTGAGTCTCAGAGAGGTTAAGTCACTTGCCCAAGTCACACAGTCCTCTCCTCTGGGCTCTTTCACACATTGCTCATACCTGTAATTATTCTATAGCAAGAGTCTTCACACTGAGGCATACACAAAGACTTTCCAAGGAAACTAAGGCAAGGATAATTTTAATGGAACGAATTTTCTGCTCTACAACTTTTGGTAAGTTCTCTTTGCTAAAACAGATGTGCCTGAGAATGAACTGGCATTTAAAAGAATTACGTTCTCTGTTCCACTTTCCTTTACAAAAGAATGACATCTCCCAAACGGAAATCTTCTAATTCCTACCTACAGATCTCCGTGAATGACTCTTCTGTCTTAAGTTAAACAAAACAAAACAAAACTGGTAACAAACCCAGTCTCACTCAGCAAAATTCAACCACAGATAAGGGAACTATCTGGAAAACAATACATCTCACTGAGAGGCGTGCTTACCTCACGTTAAAAAGAATACAAACTCTGTAAAACAATTTAAAGGTTTATTCTGAGTCAAGTATGAGTGACCATGGCCCAGAGCCACGCCCAGGAAGCCTTGAGAAGGTGGGCGCAGGGTGGCTGGGTTACAGGATGGTTTTTATGCCCTTCAGGGAGACAGGAATTACATAGTCACAAACCAGTGGAAGGGTTTGTGGAAGGGTACACTGGTTTGGCCCGAAAAGGCACGGGACCTCAAAGCAGGGCATTACGAGGTATAAGTGGGTTCAAAGAGTCTTTGATTTGAAATTGGTTATAGAAGTGAAGCTTTGTCTAACCCGGCTTGGCATGTTTTAACGTAAGCTAAGGCAATCTGTGAATCAGGGGCAGGGCACTGGCCTCACTCCCGGACTCGGGGTCCCTGAGCAGGTGCAGGGCGGGGCAGGCCGGCGGGCAGCGACGGAGGCCGCCCCGGGCGGGTCTGACCCCTTCTCAAGGCCAGCAGCTCAGTCTTAGGGGGTTTCTGGGGTCGCCCTGGCCAAGGGGGGCGGGATTCATTCAGTCCCCCGAGGATTAAGATTTTACTTTAGTTCACAGTTAGAAACGCGGGCCAGAGCGGGCTCCTGCGGTCTGAACGCGAATTCTCGCTCCGTCAGGGTGACCATAGGACTCGGGACACAGAACAGGCGCCCCGCCACTCCCCGCGCCCGCGCCCGCACTCACCGGCTCCGAGAAGCACTTCACTTCCGGGGCATCGGCGGCCGCCGACCACTTCCGGGGCGTTCGGCCGGCCCCGCCCCGGGCTCTGAGCGCGCCCGCGCCTCCCATTGCGCATGAGCGGAAGTCACGGACGGCTGCGCTCTGCGTTCGCTGCTGGTCCGGGTCTCCGGTCACCAAAGACGAGCGGCCCGGGGAACCGTCCCTACCCGGACCCCCGGGGCCACGGAGTCCCGGGCGTACTGCCGGGGACCGGGCTTCTTGGAGGGCGGTGCTGCTGGGAAGGCGTGCCTGCCAATAAATCACCTTCGCGAACTAAAGTAAAATCTTAACCCCCAGGGGACTGAAGGAGCCCCCCCGTTTGGCCAAGGAGACTTACTGGCCACGAAGAGGGGGTCAGACTCGCCCGGCATGCCCCGCCCTTCCTGGACACGTCCTCTGTCGCTCATCACCTGAGGACATGCGAGGCAAAGGCTGACCCACACCTGCAGAGTCTGGATGTGAGGCGAGCGCCTGGTCTCTGATCAGCAGACTTTCTTAACTAAAAACATTCCATGCCCTTAGACAAAGCTTCATGTCTTTTTCCTTTCTTTTGAGACAATGCCTCACTCAGTTGTCCTGGGTAGAGTGCTAGGTTATCATAGCTCACAGCAACCTCAAACTCTGAAGCCATCTTCCTGCCTCAGCCTCTCAAGTAGCTGAGACTACAAGGTGCCCACCACAACACCCAATTAACAGCTTCATTTCCTTAACCAATTCCAAATCAAAGAATCTTTAAACCACATGTAACCCGTAATCTCCTGCTTTAAGACATTCTGACCTTTTGGGCAAACCAGTGTACCCTTACATGTATTGATTTATGACTTTATGTGTATAAACCCCATTAGATTATTGTGTAGAGTTTGGGTTATTTTCCATTGACACATTAAATCTCATTAACCTCATGAAAACTCACTTTATAGGATAATTTCTGAAGAACCAGTTTATTAAGAGATTACACCAAAGCATAAACAATTTCTAGGCCAAACTTGGACTGAAAAAAAAAAATTAACCAATAAGGATGTTTTAAAAAAAAGTACTCACAAATAACAATACAAATTTGATCTGTTCAATAAATAGAAATGAAATTATGGCTAAAAAATATTTAAGTGGAAATGGAAACAGTCTTCTTTTACAGTTTTGAAGGGATGTCCGGATGTTCAAGCCTATGCATATAAAAACTGACGAAATCAGAGGCTTACTTACACTCCAGCCGTATGGGCATTTTAAGGTTTCCTTTCAGATCCTAGGAGATCTTGCCTACCTTGGCTCCATTTGTAAAGACTCTCTGTGTGAATTCTGACATATTTTGTAATATGATAAGTACCATTTATTCAACTAACTCTAATGGATGACGAGCTTTTGCAAATTTGTCAGCACTTGTGAAAACTGTGGTCATTGCTTTTCAAGTTCAAAGCCTGCCAGATGTTCGGGAATAATAGGAGGAAGAGTGAGCATCATTTCTCCAAATCTTCCCTGTGTCTTCACCAGCCTTTGGTAGAGGCAGTCAGAAAACAGAAAGCACCACCAACCACACTGCACTTACAATCCACATTAGCCTATGCCTTTCCCAACATTCATGTTACAGAAGAGAAAATGTAATACAGTTAATGAAAAAGAATTGCTGGCATCACTTTCCCCCACAATACATAAAAGTGGACAACACATTAAATAAACATTGTTATTAATCATTAAATATATTAACACCAAAAATCATGTATAAATTAGGAAAAAATGTACAAACTATTTCTCAAAGTGCTTTTTAAAATATATACACAACATTCAAGATATTCTTAATGTAAGACATTTCAGACTGAAGTTCTGAGATAAGTTTTTAAAATGTCCTCTTAAAAAAAATGTATTAATACAGCACTTAAAAAAAAAAAACAACACACACACACATACACACAAAGCATATTCCCAGATTGGCAAGGAATAAAAATAAACTATTTTCACAGTTATCTAAAATGTTTAACATTTTCAATGGGAAATTTTTAGTCCCCAATTGAGTTGCAAATTAGTTCTATAAAAATTGTCAGAAAGGAAGAGAATAAAATCAAGGGAGATGACTCCCTAAATGAAATTGCTAGTACTTTTGTCATTTAAGAACTCTCATTGCAGTAATGTAACATAGATATATACATATATTTTTTAAGCCCTTACCAAGTGTTAAGGGTTTTTTAAAACCCTTATGCCTACCAAATAAATGCTTCTGTCCTCATTTTGTGTGATAGCTATCTTACAGGAGGGGAGAATGTCCCAGAATGGGACTGGTACTCAGCACAGGCCAGTCCTGAAGTCTGAGCTTTGGTTCTCCATCTGTAGAATGGGAAGAGCAGCTGCCTGCACAATTCGCCCATGGGCTGTCAAGATTAAATCAAGCAAAACCCCTAAAAGGGCCTTGAGAATTCTAAAGCACTCAACTCTGATAAAGTATTACTTTTAATTTTTAAAACATAAAATTATCAATTAAAGAAAAACAGCAGCAGCAGGTGTAACAACAAGTATTGGATATTTTTGTATTTTCTTGGCAGTTAGGGGAAATATGTCAGGATTTATCCAAAGATTTTTTTGAAAAAAGATTCATAGTAAATATGAATATCATTATCCAAGTAAAGGCTGATCGAATGTCCATGCTACTGATTAGTGGAAGTGCAGAACTCTTCCCTTTGACCACACTTTTCCAAGCGAGCTGTCGTTAAACATTAAAGAATGTTTGCACAGAATTTAAATGGGATCAAATGTTCTAGGAATGTAAAAATTACATAGAAGTTTTCTTTATAAAACCTTTGCTTTTCATTAGAAAGAACACGATAAAATTATTTGGGTTCCTTTTAAAAGAAAGATGTGAATTTCAGATATCCCTAAAAGAAAAGGAACGCTTGCTTGGAGATCTGAACAAGTAGGTCTTGGAAGAAATAATATAAAATAAACAACTTGCCAACTATTTGGAAAACTTGGTATCAATATTTTAAATTATCTATACATTTAGGATTGGGCATATTAAATGTTCAAATCCCAGAAATAACCATCAGATAAACAAGGGTCAAAGCCAGAGTAATTCCCAATCACAATCCAGTTCCCAGGGAACCACCCCTCTTTCCTTTAAGGACACCCTCTTCCTGGGTTAGGCTAATCATACACTGCTCTTGCAGGTTCATTATTTATTTGGATAATAGTCATTGATCCCTCTTTACTTTTTAATACAAAAACATATACCTTTCTGGATGAATGGAACTGGCAAGAGACAGTGATAAGATCAAGTTCTGGAAAAGACCACCTGTGGCCTGTCCTGTGTGCTTTCACTGAGTAACTGAAACCACCCAAACACAGAAGGTGCCCTCCCAGCTGCTATGGAGGCCCAGGAAGAGGCTGCTGGGCAGCTAGTGAAAGAGTAAGGTACAACCACAATGTGACAAGTGCTGGAGGGGAGGGGACCAGGGTCTGTTCACAGGAACACAAAGACTGTGGTGTCTTCCAGGTGTGTCCCACCACTGGGCACAGAATACTCTGGTGATAAAATGATCCCCAAACATCAAGAAGGGTGGGGGACAAAAACAGTACAACCTCTCTACCGTTTCAACATACAGTACTATACACAGCACCAGATGTGTCACCACCACAGCGCCGCCTCGTGCCGGCAGTGCGCACTCTGCATCATACCCAGCATAAAATGAGCACGCTTCACATGCAGACGTGGCATTGGGCGAAGGAGTAACCAACATGTCACAATTCATCAGAACTGCCACCAGCCCATCCATCCGCTGGATGAGCACGTGACCACTGGGCTCCACTGAGGATGCTTGTCCCTTATTGCTGGTAATTTCCATACTGGCCCTAAAAGAGATCAAGACATAGATTATACCCCAGTAGTCATGAGTAAAAGGGTCCATACCCAAAGGTAAGACAGACCCCACTCCCAGCCAACATCCAGGTCAGGAGATGGAAGATGGTCAAAGGCGAGCTGACAGCCATCTGACCCTGCAGCTTACTCTGCATCACAAGGTCAGTCAGTCACACTTGAGGCTCACCGGGGGCCCAGCCAGGTGCCAAACACAATCTCACACCCCTCTGTGTAGGGAGTGGCTCACCAGCCAGCCCCACAAGGGAACTCAGCCCCACGGGGACTGAAAGGAAAATGCCAGTGCCTAGCCTGCTGAATTAAGAAATCAGGGTTGGGGGTGACCAGGGTAATAGGTTTTAGTCAACCAGGAGTCTGAAAATGAAAACTGGAGTGCCTGTGTCCAGCAATGCTGCAGGACACTGACCAGGTCACCTGAGCCGTGACAGATGCAAGGAGCTGTCACTAATGTTCATTCACCCCTCAGCTGTAAGTAATCACATGCTGGGTACCCAGCTAGGCAGTCAGGCAGGGAGGAATGGGAATCCTGGCCTCAAGTTCCTCCAGTAACTCCTGAAGGAGCTGGTTGTAATGAGTCTAGTTGGCAGGAGTCAATCCTGACAGGTCCTTCTGCCCATGCCCTGGTGCTGACCCAATGAGGGAGGGGCAAATCTCAAACCTGTCAGGGAAGTGGACTCCCCTGACCACCCCTCACATTTTTAAGTCTATCCCATTGGTTCTCAGATGAGGACAGTTTTTCCCTGGGGACACCTGGCAAAATCTGGAGATGTTTTGATCGTCAGGACTTGGGAGTGGGGTAGATGCTGGTAAAACACCTTGCAGAGCATACAACAGCTCCACAGCCAACAGTGCCCAGGCTGAGCATGTGGCCTTCAGAGTTAGAGGGACAGCATCCAAAATGTGGAATTCTCCGTGGCTTTGTGCCTTTTGTACATGCAGACGAGAACATACGTATCAGCCGGTTCAGTCTACAATTAAGTTAAGACCATCCACTATTTCACTCTAAGGAAAGCACTTTGTCTCATCCAAATCACTCTAGTAACCCAAACTTTACGTCCAGCTGCAGACTGTCACCCTCCCAAATTCCAACATGATGCTCCTATGCGTGAGAGCTCCCAGTCCAAACCCAGAAGACCCAGCCTGGGGCCTGCTCTGGGTCTGCCAGCACCAGCACACTAGTGGGCAGAGGTGGCCTCTCTCGACAGCGATGGGCAGGTGCTTCCAAATCGTGTCCTGAAATGCCACTAAGTTCGTGCCTCTGACTGCCCTGCCCCAGGGTAGACTTGTATTATGCTCTGCTGAAGCTCAGACTTCTCTGAGCACACTGGGTTGTCCTTAGCCTCTTTAGGAAGGATGAGCAGCATTCATAAAACACTATACAGCATTTTAACCTCCAAACCAGCTGAACAACAACCAAAGTCAACGCCACACTTTGAAATTTCATTAGCAGTGTAGAATGTGTCCCACCTAGCACAAATCACCAGGGGACTCTTCATATGCACTGATGATCAGTTTGGGAAAAAAAAAAAAAAAAAAAAAATGAAAGCGGAAAAAAAAGAAATAAAAGGACTCTCTTCAAAGGAGGCTCTAAAACAGTGTCCAAGATAACCCTCCTCTCCCCAGCCAACCCGCACACCCATGCTACAGTCACCAGTCACTGGGACCTCTTCTCACCCTCCCCTGCATAACAAACCCACCATGACCTCAGGACCTTAGCATGCCTGCTCTCCGGGCCCGGCTCCCCTTCACCTGTGAGGCCCCTGCATCCCCACACAGACCCTTCCTGCAGGGCCCTGCCCACTTGGAGTGAAGGCCCTCCTCGTGAGTCCAGAGGCCCCTGCACCCCCTACCCTGCCCACAGCCCGTCCTGTCCCCTGGCTGCCTGCCCTGTGTGACCTCCTGGCTGTCTCACACGCCCTTGGTCTCCTGTCTCCCGCAAATGCTCTTCTCTAGGCTCCTTTGGGACCCTGTTCAATGTCACCTTTGCAGACAAGGACCCCCACCTAGTCTAGGACAGCCCCTCACCCTTTCCCCACTTCTGCATCTTCTTCCTGGAGCCATCAGCACCCACCAGACACCCTGCTCACCACCTGCATCAAGAGGAAGACAACCTGCCCCGGCCCCTGGCTCCTCTGAGGCCCCTTTGCACCCAGAGCTGGCTCCGGCACTGACTTGATGGTCTCCTGAACCGTCAGGAGGTAATGTAGTCCCTACATGCCCAGGGACTGAGCACAGCCGCGGCCCGAGCACAGGCAGGGACCTCTCATGTGCTTGGTGCATGATGGATATGTGCATAGTGAACAAATGAGAGAACCATGCATGCAAATCTAACACTGAATTTAGGGTATAAAAAGCTACTTGTCCGAGGGGGGTGAGTGTACACACAGAGGTAATTTTAAAAACCTTAGAGAATTAACATTCTGGGGGAGACCTTGGAAGCCAGTTAGTTCCGTCTCATTATTCCTCATGACCATAAGAGAGATCTTCACTATGTCTTAACAGACACAGAAGGTGGGCACGTCTGGGGACATTCAGAAAGCTTGCCTGCTCATAGCCGTATGGCCGCTGCTGCTGGGCAGAGGGTCCTGTCTGCGAAGCCCGGTAGCCTCCGTACTGCTGGCCTTGTCCCTGCTGGTAGCCGGGATACTGTGAGGGTGCTCCCTGGGCAGGCCCTGCAGGGACACACCAGGACCTGTGAGACCAACCCAGTCCCTCCGCCTTTTGCAGATCCCCCAGCACCCGGCGCCTGCTCTGTCCCCGAATAAACCTGTGTCAGGAGAGACCCAGCTCCTCAGGCTTGCTACGTAATTAGCCCCAGTAGTACTTCACACCCTTGGCAGGACCACCTGTGGGCATCAGAACTGGCATATAAGGCTCACCCCGGAAGCCACTCTGGGTAGCCCCATGCTTTTTTTTGTGCTCCCCAGGTGGTTCTAAGGTACGGCATAGGCTGGGACTCCCATATCTCAACTTGCTCCCCACAGAGGCGGGAGCAGGGCATTGGGCATGTGGTTCATGGAAGGGCCGAACCTTGCTTTCAGCTGGGAGACTTCGTAGGCAACAGGTGTATGTTTATGTTCAATTACCTATTCATCCGACCATGCCCAATAGGACACCTTTTACATGTATTTTAAACGGTGACAGTCTGTACAGCCGTCCCACAGGGCCAGCAGTGGGAGATCACCTCTGGGACCAGCATCACAAAACCTCATGCCCTCCAGCCTCGGCTGAGGAAATAGTCAGATGGCCAGGAGAGCTGCATGTGGCTCGGGGCAGGGCTGTGGCTGGTCCCAGTGAAAGTGCGCTGGAAGGATGAGGTCCTGTTCCCTGAGCACAGGGGCAGACACGTGGGTCCTGATCCTATGAAACCTTCACCCTTGCTTGGCAGCCTGGCCCAAGGGATGGAGTTTTCATCCCTGCCCATCTCTGGCCACCGGGACTTTTCCCTGTTGTTACCAAAGCTGGAAGTGAGTCTCACACCCATCCACTCTGTCTTGTGGGCCTGGGGAGCAATGCCCATCATCCTGCTCTCACTTCAGGGGTCCTTGTGGGGCAAATAATAGCCAACGAATGGGTTTCTGGAGGCTGCTGCCAGACTGGCCAACATGTGGCACCCAGATCAGTTTCTAGCTCCACCTCCAAGAAAAGAAATCAGGGCTCCTGGGAGAAATGTCTGTTTCTAGGACTAGGGCAAGGAAATCACTGTGGTACCAGAAAATACAGACCCGCTCAAAATGCCAAAGGATGGTGTAACAAAGGGACATGGTAGCCATGTCACAGAGCCTCCAAAGCCAAAACTGGGAGACTGAGTTACACAATGGGGAGAGTCAGGTCACAGCCCAACATGTGAAATTAATCCCCATCAATAATAGTAAAGCGAGTGACTAGAGGACCAGATAAATGGGGTGAGAAGAGACAAATGAATTCTAAGTAATATGTGCAGACAATCCCCACCTGGAGTGTGGACGCTGGACGTGCTTCCACGAAACAGAGAAAGAAAGGGAGAAAGAGAAGCCTAAGGGGACAAACACCAGCTTCGCCAGGGGGCCAAGGTGGGCACCCCAGGGCCAGGCTGACCGCCTGTCCTGCCGGTGTCTGTCCAACCACAGACATAGGGTTTCTCCTTGAGAGAAAACACGGACTAGCCCAGGCTGAGGACACCCCACAGAGCTCCCGAGCAGTCCCCCTAGAAATGAAGGATAAGGGAAGTGTGGGATACCGTCACGGCCAAGAGGAACCCAGGAAGACATGGTCCTGGGTGGGCCCCAGGATGGGAAGGGACTTTTTCTCGGACAAGCAATGAAGTCTCCCTCCTGGTCTCCTCCCTGCCCTGACGGCTGCCCCACAGTAACACCGTGAACACCGGGCTGGGCACTGGGTGTCTGGCAACCCTCTGGACTATGCCTGTCACATCTCCAAAATCTACAACTAAAGCAAAGGAGGAGCTCACTGAGCCCCTGCTGTAACGGCCATCGGGACATGTGTGACACTTACCATAGCCCTGCTGCTGTGCCGGGTAGCTCTGCTGGCTGGGGTACTGCTGCTGGGGGTAGGTCTGCTGCGCGGCTGCACCCTGCTGGTAACCAGCCTGTTGCTGGCTGTACTGGGAGTTCCCTGGAGGAGGAGACACAATGCTCAGGGGCAGGCAGCACAGGCAGCTGGTGTACAGCCACGTGAGGCACGGTGACTCTGGAGTCCTGACTCCAAAGTGTTCTCTTACAGAAATTCCAATACTATGCTGCACTTCATATAGATACAAAAGGAAAACCAAAAAAAAAAAAGATGGCTAATACTACAATCAAGACAATGACAAATGCCAGTGCCATGAGTGGAACTGTGTTCCCCCCAAAAGTGCAGCTTCCTAACTTCAAGTATCTGGCAAACGGTGTGACCTTATCTGCATACAGGGCCTTAGCAGACGTAATTAATTAAGAGGAGGGCATATAGGATCAGGGTGGGCCCAATTCCAAGGACTAGGTCCTTGTACGAGGAGGGCAATTTGGGCTACACAGGGAGCAGGCTTGTGATGGTGGCACAATGCTCCTACAAGCTGAGGACACCAAGGCTTGCCCGAGGCCAGTGGAAGCAGGGTGAGGGGCCAGCAGTCTCCTTCTGATCCCCCAGGAGAGCGGACCAGGCTGACACCTGATGCCAGACATGTGTGACTCCAGACTGTGACAGAATAAATTCCTGGGTTGTGATCCTTTGTTGCGACAGCCAGGGAGACCAGTGTAGCCAGTGAATATACCAGTAGTTGATGGCTCTGGCAGTGACACATCACAGCGGCTGGGCAACTGAGCCAGGGGCTGTGAAGTGACATTAACAAGACAAAAATACCACCAGAACCCAGTCTGAAAGCAGAGCCCGAGGACGGCGGAGACGGAGTCAGCCTTAACATTTTAGACCGAGACCCTGTAGGCACGTTATATGTTTTGTGCCCTCACAGCCTGTGTCTTTACTCTCACAACTTCATCTCAACGATAGTCCAGTAGATCAATTATCAAGAGGTATTTTCTCATGGCTAAGAACAAAAGTTGGGGCTGGGCCTGAAGGCTCACGTCTGTAAAGCCAGCACTCTGAGAGGCCAAGGTGGGAGGCTCAGGATCAGGGCCAACCTAAGCAAGAACGAGAATCTTCCCCCACCCACCTTGACCAAAAACAGAGAAACCAGCCAGGTGTGGTGCTGTGCACCTGCAGTCCCAGCCCCGGCCGGCCCCAGGTGGATTCATCTCCTTTTCTAAAACCTTTTATCACTTATTTATGTGTTTTTACTTTTCTCCCAGCTTTATTAAGATATAATAAACAAAATTTGTGTATATTCTCAGTGTATAATGTGATGTTCTGGTACATGTACACACTTGGGTGGTTACTTCTTTATAGAAGGCTGAGACCCGTTAAATTCAAAAGCAAAACTTTGGGCTGGGATCAGTGACTCATGCCCATAATCCTGGTACTTTGGGAGGCTGAGGCAGGAGGACTGCCCAAGGCCAGGAGTTCAAGACCCGCCTGGACAACAGAGCAAAACCTTATCTTTACAACAAATTTAAAAACTAGCTGGGCACAGTAGTAGGTGACTATAGTCCCAGCTCCTTGGGAGGCTGAGGCAGGAGGATTGCTTGAGACCACGATTTGGAGGCTACTATTAGCTACAATAATGCTACTGCAGTCTAACCTAAGTGACAAAGTGAGATCCTATCTCTATAAACAGGAAAAAAAAAAAAAAGCAAAAAATTTATACATCTCATTTTCTAAAAATTATCTGTACTAGCAAATTGGTAGCCATAGAGAGCCTGCCTGCTTTTCATACCCAGTGACACCTCATCAGCTGTTCCTACAGGTAAAACTGGGCCCTGTAGCATGGCGGCCCTGGCCACGGCTGCCCTCCCTCACTGTCGGCAGACACAGGCCCCTTTCCCCAGGCACTGCTGGCTGCCTTCCCCTCCAGGCGACCTCACAAAGCCCTGTGAGTTGCTCCTCTGCTCTTCTTTGGGGCTGCCCTTATCACACAGGGGCCAGGACTGGCTGCCACCTGCTCAGGAGCCTGCCATGCCCACTTCTTCTCATCACCACATTCTGGGACGCTCCACGGGATGCTTCCAGTGAGCCAGGGTGGGCATATTTACACCACGGATGGCCAAGTGCCACAAACCAGGCATTCTGCTCAGGTAGTGGCCAAGGAGCACATGGCTGCCCTGCCCACAGGCAGCCCCAATGCCTGCCCTGCCAAGGATGTGTTCCACCTGGGCAGCAGGCACAAATGCTGGGCCACACCCATTGCAGCCAACACACGCCATCCCGCCTGGCCCAGGAGGGCTTTCTTGAGGCCTCAGTCCCCATCAAGCTCCTGGTATGGAACTGCTAACAGCCCTGACCCAGAAGGCTGAGGGCAGTGTACAGACCCAAGCTGCAGCAGACCTCAGACCCGGTGTGGGCCCCTGAACCCCTTCTGGCTTCACGAACACATGCAAGGCGAGCAAGGTTCCAACCACAACCTGTGTCCCAGCTCCCACGCCTGCCACCTGTTCTACATTTGAGTCTGCTCCCTGATTTGGGCAGGCACCGCTCACTCCTCAGAGTGAGGAGCCCTAGCTCTGCAGCATGGCACTCGCACCCGGAGCAGGGCACAGCCCTGGCGCTCCTTACCGCCCTCGTAGTAGTGCTGTGTGGACTCTTCAAATGACCGCTCGTAGCTCTGCTCCGTGTAGGATGACTGCTGGTAGGCATAATCGCCATGGCCTGTCAGGGATGGACACGGGCTATGGTCATTGAGGCCCTCAACACACAGGCCCTGGGGGACACCCAAGTTCCAGGAAAGGTGAGGCTCAGAGCTGGGAACGACTCGCATTCCCAGACTGCTCAGGCCCCCTCCCCGCCTCAGCTCCGGCACTAACATGGGACATCAAGTCCCAGACTCAGGGCTGTCGTCAGGCCACTGGGAGGCTCGGTGACTGTACCAGTCACACTCTGCCAACTGACGACCAACACGAGACCTTTGCTGTGCAGGACCCCCAGGCGGCATGGGACGCAGGCCCATGTGTCCCGCGGCAGTCCCCTACCACTACTTCCAGGCCTGGCTGCGCACTCCTGTCTCACACCTTAGCCAAGGCCGCCGCCTGCCTAGATGTCTTTGCCTCCTGAAATCAACCCACCCTTAAGACTAAGTTAAATGCTGCCTCCACAAATCCTGGGACAGTAAAGATGACTGTGAATTGACAAAAGGAAAGCAGAGACAATGGGGGGCAACTGGGAGGCAGTGGGGGCAAGGCCACCACCTTTTAAACATTTACACCCATCTACACTGGGGGAATGAATGTCCCCACTCGAGTGCAGAGTGCCGGACCAGCCCTCAGCCCCTCAAGCATGCTCAGCAGAGGAACTCCAGCCGCCTTTGCTGGCAGAGGTCAGACCCCGCGTGCAGCCGCTCACCATCTGGGTAGTACTGCTGGCCCATGGGCTCTGCGGCACCCTGGCTGTGGCCATACTGCTCACCGTAGTATTCTTCCTGGCCCAGGTACTGCTGGGATGAGGCTGCAGGGGAGAGGGTGGGGCGTGCGGGGGAGACACTGTGCTCAGGTGGGTGCCAGGTGTTCCCCCACTGGTAAGACTCCCAGTCCCATACAGACAATACCCCATGGTGCCATGCAAGGGCACAGCACCACCTCAACCCGCATCATTTTCCTCCAATCCCCAGTCCCAAATACTCTGGACTTTGCACCTGTTAACAACATCTGGCCACCCCCACCCCCAAGCTGATCCTGCAGCTCAACTCAGGCTCCCTGTGGACAGCAGATCCAACCTGGCCCACACAGCAGCCTGGTGGGCACAGCACAGACTCGTGGCAGTGCCCACACCCCTGGGGCCCCTGCACCCTCATCCAACACGAAGCACCCCACTCAACACAGACAGATACGCAAGCCCTGGCCTGGTGCTCGCTGGTGTTACCTTGCTGGGAGGGCCGGTAGGGCGCCATGGGCCGCTGCCCCATCATGCTGCTCCCCTGGCCACCCTGGCCCATCATGGCGATGGACGTCTGGCCTGGGTAGTGCTGGCTCCCTCCCTGTGCCGAGTTGTAGTGGGGTGTGGCCGCCTGTTGATGCATCATGGACACTGCGAGACAAGACAGAGGTTCCAGTCACCCAGGATGCTCTGGGCAGCAGGGCCCTGCCCACCCCCACCTTCTCTCAGGCTTATCTTTACTGGTCCCTGTGGTTACCCCATGAGAACGTGAGCCCTTACTCCAGGTCAAACTTCCTACAGCTCCTAACTGGATGCCCAGGGACACGGCAAGACTCCAGCCACCTGTACCAAGTGAAGTATGCTGGTGCTCAAGAAACAACAGAAAGAGCCACGGGCAGGAAGACCTGGGACCTCCCATGGAAAACAAACACCTCTCCAGGCCCACCTGCCACACATGCCATCAATACCCTGAGCTCCACCACTCGAGTCCTGTCTCCCCATCCTGAGAGCTGGCCTTTGCCATCTTGGAGACTCTCCAGCCCCTTCTCTGCCTCTTGGCCTGTCCGCACAAACCACCTGCTCGGGACCCTGTGCTGTCCAGGGGGAGCAGCACGAGCCCGCCTCTTACTTTCTAGGAACCACAGAGAGTATAAAAGGAAACAAGT
Organism: Loris lydekkerianus; assembly: GCA_963574355.1. NCBI lineage: Eukaryota > Metazoa > Chordata > Mammalia > Primates > Lorisidae > Loris > Loris lydekkerianus. The sequence goes on from CAUYPK010128784.1 coordinate 63,417, forward strand.
GAGATCAATTTTAATCACACATTTTATTTGAGTCAATGTATCCAAAATAAATGGACATGCAGTCATTACAAAGAGGCCTTCAAGAGGCGCTTTACAGCCTTGCTTTTGTCCTCCACCACTGGAATCTGGCGTGTCTGACTCTGACGGGCAGTGCAGCTGGGACCTGCTGCTTCCCAAGAGCTCAACGGTAGGATGGCTGTGGCCCTCATAGGGGATTCCCCAGCGCAAAGGGCTCCCACTGCCCTGGAGGAAGTCCTGGTTCTCTGGGCTGGCGTGTGGCCCTCCATCCTGTTCACTGCAGTGCCTCTGGACGACTGTCCCTCTGCGAGCCACTGCTCTCTTTCCAGCCCCTTCCGGAGGCCTCTGTGAGCGCAGCCCTGCTCAAAGCCAGGGCTGGAGCTGCTGTGCACCACCACCACCCCCACCCTGCCTCCCTGGAAACCCTAAGGTGGGGCAGCTAGCACCAATTCATCCTCCGCTCCGCCCCAGCACCCGACAGGAGGGCAGCCCCGCAGGGAGCACGCGTAGGACCTGCATGTACTTTGAAGGGCCTCGGAGACAGCCCAGCACTCCCCAGAGTTGGGCAGGGATATAGCAGGTACCTGGGTTGGACGGCATGTTGATATTTGTCCGGGACACATAACTTCCGATGGCGCCTTGGCCCTGCATGGGGACACTCTGAGAGGCAGGTCCCGAATGGCTGTAGCCAGGTCCAGTGCCATGGCCACTGCCGGACATGCTCATCGAGGTGGTGGGCAGCGTGCTCTGCGCTGTCTGCTGCATGGATACATGGTTTGGACCTGCCAGAATGGATACGAGAGAGGATGTCAGCGCTGGAAGGCAGGTCACCAACTCTGACATGAGAACACCCCACACTTCCTTTTGATTTTGAGGAGGGATGCTATGCTGTGCTATTCCTGCTCCCTGCTCTTCAGTTCTCAGCCCCAATACTATAGCATTCATTCTAATTAGAACGTCCCCCCTGGAACTCACATTCTGCATTTGCAGAACTGGGAATCAGTGTCCAAGAAGGCTAGGAGAGCCTTTATCCCTTCTGCTCACTGAGCTACAGGGTGCAGCCGATCTGCGGCCAGGATAGGCAGAGGGTCCTGCCCACCCATGGGCAGCCAAGGTGACCCCACATGCTCACCGTTGCCGATCTGGCCCTGCATGAGGGAGGACGGGGGCAGGCCAGTGCTGATGGCATCACTCAGGCTGCCCTGGGAGTGCAGGCCCTGGTTGGAACCAGTCTGCGTCAGCGCTCCGGGGCCCAGGGACATGTTCTGGGTAGGTGGCTGCAGGCAACAGAAAGGCTTCAGGGAGGATGGTTAATGCATAAGAACCACCACAAGCTGCTCTGGGAATGAGGCGGCACATGAGATTTGCTGCTACACTTCAGGGCCACCCAGTGTAAGTCTATAACCAACAACCTGGGCACAGTCTATAGATGATCAAGATCACCTGGCCCAGAGGTTTCAGCCGAGAGGGAGATGCTGTAACAAATGGTCTGTGTAAATACCAGGACAGAAATGAGCACCAACCTTACCCTTGCCTCCTGGGATAACAGCAGCCTCCAGGCTGCATGTGCCAGCCCCTCCCAGTGGGCCTGACCGCTTCTATACCTCTGCAGCTCCTCCCAGCCCGACTTGGGCTATGCCTCCGTCATGCCCCGGGGCTTTTGCATAGCTGGCTCCCTATTTCCTGTGAACCTACTGTGTGCCCACTGCCCTCTCAGTCTCCACCACCTTAAGCCCACCGTGGGTCACAGAATACAGAAGTGACAGAAAGAACGTAAAGGGACCCCCACCCCACCCCACCCCATGCGGCACTCACAGCTGGGAGTAGGGACTGCATGTTCTGGTTGGAATCTGCAATGGTAGCCAGGTACACCAGGTTTCGGTGCAAGATCTGCTGGTACCTGCAGCCAAAAGGAGTGTGTGAGGCAGTGCAGGGCTGCTGAGTCTGCAGGCTGACCCAACGCAGAGGAAAAGTGTGACCAAGACCACCTAGATGCCCAGCCACACCCATCAGGACACTGGTCTCAGTCCACACCCAGAGATGGGCCTGACTACCTGGCTGGAAACACAGGCAGGTGGCATGGTGCTGGGTCTAGGCGGGGCAGACCCAGCCTGAGTCCTGACAGGTCCCATCTGGGACAAAAGTCCTGGGAAGCCCTGAGGTGGTGGCCAGTGGGAGGAGAGGCCACACACAAGGAGCCTGGGTCCTCGAGGCGACAAGAGAGGGAGGCCAGGGACACATTCCCCAGCTAGGGGAGCCAGGCAGTGGACAAACTCCACAGCACCAGCAACCTGGAAAGCCCCAGAGGGAAATGAGATTCACAGGAATGCCCTGGGGGGCCTAGGCCCCTCACACATCCCACCCTGCCACAGGCCCCAGGGCACAGGAGGTCCCAGCTGGAGAAAGTCTGCTGCCCCGAGTTTCCTGTGGCAGCCAGCCTAGGCCTCCTAACACTGCTCCCTCCCTCTACCCCCAAGCCCACTTGCCCAAGTTCTAGCAAACCTCCCCTCACCTCCCACCTCTCTGGGGGAGGGACAAGGGGCAAAGGGGCTTCCCTGTGGGCCACTCAGAGAATACCTGGCCTCAGTTCTCCAACAGATACATCCCCCTTACCCTCCAGGATCCCCTCCCAGAGCCAGGTGTAGGCAGGGTTAGGGTCAAGGTCAGGGTCAGGTTGGTGCCGCAGACTCACTGGGTGCACTCAGCCGTCTTGCCCTTGCTCTGGTATTCCAGGATGCACTGGATCAGGTGGTGGTTCTCATCCAGCATCTGGGGGCAGAGACGTGAGCTGGGACACTTGTCCATGGGGCAAGGATACAAATCACACATCTACATTTTGCACAAGCTGAGGAACACTCACCCCAAACGTGCTGGGTTTCAGGTTTTTCTGGATTTTGGAGTAGTTGCATTACAATTACCAGCAGGTTAGCATCCCTAACCCAAAATTCCAAAATCTAAAGGCTCCAATGAGCATTTTTCCGAATGTCATGTTGCCGCTTAGAACATTTTGGATTTCTGGAGTTGGGATGATCAACTTGTCATCACTGCACATAACCTTGCCACACGGACCAAACTTCACTACATCCCTGTGCTAAGTACTTCAACCTCCCTGAACCCCAGGGGCAGGTTCCCTGGTTATCTTCCCCCCCAGATGGAAAACAGAGGTTCAGCCCCCACCACACCCCACCCAGCCCAAGCTCACAGGACCCTCCCGCTTCTCTGGCCCTTAATTATGAGTCATCCGTTTAGCAAGAGTCAGCAGAGAGGTGGGTGCCAGGCCCCTGGGGCACCCTGGAGCACCCCACATCTTGGGGGTATGACAGACCCTCAAATCCTAACCACACAGGGTCAGGCAGGGGTGCCAGGCACTCCCCAGGGCAGCTCTCATCCCTGCAGAGCACGAGACCCCCCAAAGGGGTCATGAGCACCCTGGCCCAGGTGGGGAAGGACAAGGCCGCTGAGGGCTGGGACGGCATCACTAGCAGGAAGAGCAGCCCAAGCACAGGCCCAGGGCAGGGAGGGACTGAGTGTGACCTGGACCTGCAGCCCCACCCATAGTGGGTCTCCCACCAGCCACACCCAAAATGAAATAGGGCAGAACACGGACCCTCTTGCAGTGGAGTGGGACAGGCAGCAGGGCTGTGGGAACTTGTAGTCTGTTCTACATACAGTGCACAGATGTGCTACGTGCAGGGTCATGACTTAAAGCCCAGACGTTGAGACCATGTCCTGAGTGACAGGCAAATAGTCAGGCCCGCATGCTCGGCAGTGCTGCCAGAGCTGTGGCAATACACAGGGTCTCAGGAGCTGGCCCTGCCAGACACACCCTGCTCTGGCTGCAGCCCTCACATGGTAGCACCAGTGCCCCCAGGAACCCTCGGAAATGCAGAGCTCAGGACTGCCTCTGGGGGGGACTCAAGCCCTGGTGTCTGCACAGCCTCCAGCCGGCAGGGCGGTGTGGGTTTCTTTCTTGAGGGCCTCCGCGTACTCTGAGTATCCTGGAGAATACGGCATCGGCATCGTGCTGTATCCTCGGGCCCCCAACTGGGGCTGCCTGCTCTGCTTTGGGACCAGCTGGGCTGGGCTGGTGGTGCAGGGTAAGTGGGGCAGATAGCAGCCCAAGGGCAGTGGAGAGCCACAGAGAGCTTGTGACAAGGCAGGGCCCAGAGGAACTGCCTCTTCCATAGGGGGCCCCTGGGGCTAGTGTGGCCCAGGAGAATCAGCAAGAGGGGACCGAGAAGAGGGCCCTCTTGAGGAGCGCAGCAGGCTGGAGCTTTAGCCAGCCCTCAGGGTGGCCAGCCAAGCACAGGGACACTGCAACCAGCCTCCTCCGCCTGGAGGAAGGGCAGTCTGAGCCTACCACCCACTGCATCTGCTGCTTCTGCAGAAGGCCTGTATGCATACACTCTCACCCAAGGAGAAATCAGGTGCCTCTGTCTCTCCCAGATGTGCCGTCATCTCAGCCCCAGGAGGTCACTGGTGGGTGAAAGCTCTATAGGCTCCCTGAGCAGGTGGAGCCCTGAGAGCAAGGCCACCAGACCCTGGGGCCACCCATCCTTCTCTCCACCCTGCAACACAGGCCCCTCTAACTCACACCCAACCACAGGTGGACACCTGAGGCTCAGCCAGCCTGCCCAGGCCCCCACAGGACAGAGCCCAAGTGAGGGGCCCTCAGCTCAGCTTCCTCTTGCATCCTGTGTCCACGACGTCAGGTTTGGCTTGCTTTATTTTTTAAAAGTTACAACTTCCTACTCTCCACTCCCCATCAGGACAAGTTGTCCAAGCTCAGTGAAGTCCTCAGATGGGGCCGCCAGGGGGCGCTGCCAGCCAGCAGCTGCCTGAGCTCCCCTGTGGGTAGGTGGGAGGGGCTCCCAGCCTCCTTCACTGGGCTACTGGGAGATGGGAAACACCCCCAGAGGGCTCTTCCTTTCCTGCCCCTCCAGCCTCCCCTCCTCAGCTAAATGTCAACCAGCCATTTAAAGGTTCTGTAGTTGTCGTAAGCGTGAGGAAACAGTGCACCTAGGAAGGGACAGCGTGCACCTTCTCCCTTAAGTTAAACACATCCACAGAAAAAGGAAAGGACACGTGAGGGGTGGCACAGGACACGTGTCCTGCACCCCAAACCCTACAGTAAGGGATGAAAAAGGCATCAAGGATAAGGAGAACAGGCCATGAGCGGGTGGCAGCAGGATTTTAGAAGCTGAAGAGCAAATGCATGGTGCTAACAGGACTGGCCAAGCCCCACGGTGCTGGAGCTGAGTCACACTGGGAAGATCCTTGGAGAAACCCCACAAGGCTGGGGATGTTGAGATCCCAGACCTTCCTGGGATCACCTGGGCCCTGCTAGCAGCAGACGGGGGCCAGGCGATGGCAGGGTCTCCAGGGAAAGTGGCCAGCACCTCCAAGGGAAGCCCACAGGCCTGGCCGGAGCATGTGCACTAGCATGAGACCCCTGACCCCAGGGCCGGCAGGAGCAGCACCGTGTGTGGCTCACGAGACACGGTCGATACCTGCCACAGAGGCCAAAACCCAGAGTCAAAGATTATGCAAGAAGAAAAGTTTTTTTTAAATCCCAAACTACTACTAGCATCTTCAAAAAGATAAAGAGAACTTATTATATCTATGAAAAAAGGGATGCTATTTAAAAACGAGAGAGAGAGGAAAAAACAAGCTTTGGAAATTAAAAAAAATTGGCCCAAACAAAAAGCTCAACAGAGGGTTGGAATATGAAGTTGAGGAAAATTCCTAGAGAGCAGAACAGAAAGGCCAGAGACAGGAAATAATGAAAACTTTGCAGTGAGAAGAGCCACAAGCAGAAAGAGGAGGAAAGCACAGATCGCTGCTCCGGACGTTCAGCTCGCAGCTGGAGGGCGCGTTTCCAGATTGGAAGAGACCCCAGGGGACCAGCTTGCCAAAAACACTGGGGACAAAGAAAGAACCTAACACGACAGGAGAGAAAAGCCAGGTTTCACATGAAGAAAGGCGAATCCCGAATCCCGTCTCAGCCTAGGACAGGAGGGAGGAGTGATGACCCTACCCCAGGGAGGCTCCCAAATGAGAATCCAGTCAGCCAAGCCACCGGCCCAGCATGAAGGCAGAGAGAGCCCACGCTCCACCCCAGTCCAGAACCTGTACCCAACTGAGGGGTGCTCCATAACTGGCTGGTATTCTTCAAATGTCAATGTCAAGAAAGACAAGGAAGGGGGTCCCATGTTCCGGCTAAGAGAGATGAAACAGATGTGACCCAGGATTTTAACGTTGTCTTTAGCAACGTTCTACAAAGGACGTTCCCAGGACAGCTGGGGAGTCAGAGCAAGGTTGACAGACCATGTGGTGCTATGATTTTAACATCCTTCTCATAGGGAAGTTCGTGCATGAGTGTTTGGGAGTGAAGGGCACCTGGTTGATGGCTGGTTCTCAAATGGCTCACGTTAAAATAGGACATAGATGCTGGGGCAGGAGTGCACGGGCAGGGTGGTGACACAGCAGCACTTGGGGAGCCAATGCACATCCCATACACCTGTTCTAGGAAGCTCCGAGAAGATTCACTTCTCCAAAGGGGCAACCCCGAGGCCCAACACAAGCCAAAGGAGCCAAATGGTGGAAGGAGACCCCAGGAAGCCCAGGACAGCAGTCCTAGGACAATGGATCTTCAAGAATACCCAAGCTGAGGAAATAAACTCAGGACCGTGATAAGAAAGAAAAATAAATTACCAACTCCTGGGAAAACTAAAAAGCAGGGCAGAAAAAGTCCTGTGCACCAGCATCCCCTGGGGATGGGGGGTGGCTTCTCCTAAGGAGTCCAGGGAAGCTGCCCTCTGACTCTGAGCACACAGAGGCTGACCCACTGGCCCAGCAAACAGGCTAGGGGGTGGAGGGCTTAGACCACAAGGAGCACCAATGGGACCACCAGGTAGTTAGCATCATCTGTCTCCATACTCCAAACATAGCTTCTGGGCAGAAGACAGCCACAGCTGGGGAGGGGTAACAGGAGCAGGTGGGCATGGCATCGCTATCCAAATGGATCCTTGCTCTCCAGGCCTGAGGGGCTCCCAGGTCCTGGGCAGCAAGGTGGCAGAACACCTTCTTTGGGGTTTACTAGGGACAGAAGCCTGGCAGTGGCTGTTCTCTCCTGGATAATGCCCCTCCCTTACCCCATCACACCCTACAGTGGTCAGGTGCCAGGGCATCACAGAGCAGCTCCCCTGTCTGATACAAGACAGCAAAGATGGGCTTCCCTGCAGCTCCACGGGGTCCTTCCCCAGGGCTGAACCCAGGAGACATTGCCCCCTCTCCATCCTGGGGGATAAAAAGACAACAGGTTCAACACAGCCCAGGCCAGCTAAGCAACGATGACAACTGCAACAGAAAAATAGCCGGGCATTATAGCGAGCGCCCATAGTCCCAGCTACTTGGGAGGCTGAGGCAAGAGAATCGCTTAAGCCCAAGAGTTTGAGGTTGCTGTGAGCTGTGATGCCACGGAACTCTACCAAGGGCTACACAGTGAGACTCTGTCTCAAAAAAAAAAGCTTCCCTTGGAGGGGCAAGGAAGTGCTTTCAGTAACAACTGCCTAAAAGCTATCAATTAGCTCGAGGCTTAGAGTCCCCCAGCCAACAGTCGTGGGGTCAGCTCTAATTTTATAACTGGTGGAATTACCTTCCTAACCAACTCTAAGACAGTCCCAGGTCTGAGAGTGCACAGGGCACTTACTGCCTGCCCAGGCCATGTCCTCTCCTCCACAGCCCACCCTCACCCAGAAGCACTCCCTTGCCCAAGGCCATCCCTCACCCACAGCCCTATTCCCTGGAATAGGGTTTGGCTGGACCACTCCTGGCTCTGGAACCCTGGGCACAGCAGCCATCCTTGCAACACCATACCCACCCAGCAGGCAACCCCAGGGCCCACCTCCTCCCTCTGTCCCTAGATGCTGGAGATATAGACAACATTCCTGCTCTCCTCTGGTCAGGGAAAGCCCATGCCAACAGTAACGAGGACACATTTATTGAGCAAGTACTATGTGCCAAGCAGCAAAGTGGTGCCTAGACACCACTGAGACCTCTGCACCCAGGAGTCACCTCCAACATGCCCAAGCAGGAGCAGGCAGCCCATGAGGACCACTGCAACCCCAACCCTGCCTGTGGTGTCAGATGCACAGCAGGAACACCAGTCCTCGGAGAGAAGAGAGCAGTGCAAGCTTGCTCCTCCAGCCAGCCAGGCTCAGGAGTATGCAGGACACTGCCCAGACCCACCTCAGGGGCCCTGGCACAGTCATGTCTTCTGTGGTTCTCACTGACACTGCCTGGTCACCAGGGCTGGTCCTCTCCAGGTCAGGCCCTACTTGAGCCCACCCATAATTCCTCCAAGCTTCCTGACTCTCCTGACCTCTGCCTCATGGCTGCCCTCTCTGGGCTGTCCCTTCCCCACACACCCACTGCTGCATCCTAACTCTCCGTCCGTGGATGTGGCCTTATTGGAAACAGGTTATTACAAATGTAATAAGTTAAGATCATACTAGATTAGGTTCAGCCCTAAATCCATTGACTAGCGTCTTTATAAGGGTAAAATCTGGCATGAAGCAAAAAGCAGAGATTGGAACAAAGCACCTACAAGCCACAGAACACCAAGAGCTGCTGGCATCGACCAGAAGCTAAGAGAAAAGACTGGAACAGATGTTCTCTAGTAGAGCCTCAAGAAGGAAACCACCCTACTGACACCTTGGTTTAGGACTCCTGGCCACCCAAATGGTGAAAGAATAAATTTCTGTTGTTTTAAAGCACACAGGTTGTGGTCATTTGTTAGGACAGTCACAGGATACTGACACATCAGCTTGTCCCCAAATGCTTCCACTGACGGATACCACAGCAGGTATCAAACACTAACTGTGCCTGGGGACTATGCCAGGCTGGGCATCAGCCACCTGCTAACTCCGAAGTCCAAGCAATGCCTCAGAGTGCTACATTGGCCATACGACTGTGAAGGAACCATGACGGATGGGACATTTGAGTGGGGCTTTAAAGGTTGAGTAGGAGTTGACCTGCCAGCATCTTATCTGCCAGCAGGCTCTAGGGACAAGCTGTATACTCCCTTTGTCTTCACTACCAAGCAAACACGTGATGAGCCTACTAGCACACACTGTGGACACAGGATTATCTTTGAAGTACAGAACATAGACCTCTCATAACCTCCTCATATCCCCAGTACAAGATCCCTGGGTGCATACATTCACTGTCAAAACGCCAGTGCCGGGATGTGAATCGCTGGTCCTACCATGTCAAGTCAGCTGGCAGCCTAAACTAAAGACTCATTTTCAACGTCCAGGGGCCAATTTTCCGTCCTGGTAGGCAGTCCCCAGGGGGATTTCCTTCTTTCTGATGTGACTTTGGGGCAGTGCTCCAATGCATATTTCTGCCTGAAGAATGTGGGCAACTTGGACGGGAGTAGCTGCCAAGTGCAAGTAAGAGGGTGAATGTTGAAGCCAAAGGTGGCTTCAGGAACAGTGACTGGTAAGCTCTCTAACCAGAGTGCCAGGAGACACCACAGATCGCCAGTGTGTTGCTGAGCCCAGCATGTGACCCTTTGCCCAGACAACTGTTTCCAGATCAAGGGACAGAGCAGGGCCTGAAGCCAACTGTCAGGGTTCGACTTCTGACTCCACCACATACCAGCAGGGCATGTAACCTCCCTGTGCCTCAGTTTCGTTAGCTATAAAATAGGATGATAGCAATTTCCATTTAGGATGAAATGAGTTAAGGTTTGTAAAGCACTTAGAACAGGGCCTGGTACAACAAGTACAGCATAAGTATTTACTAAGTAAATAAAAATGCAACACTGTTTTTTTGAGACAGAGTCTCACTTTGCCACCCTGGGTAGAGTGCTATAGCCATCACAGCTCACAGCAACCTCAACTCTTGGGCTCAAGCGATTCTCTTGCCTCAGCCTCCCGAGTAGCTGGGACTACAGGTGCACTACACAAGCCCACCTATTTTTAGAGATGGGGTCTCTTTCTTGCTCGGGCTGGTCTCAAACTCCTGAGCTCAAGCAATCCACCCACCTCCCAGAGTGCTAAGATTACAGACATGAGGCACTGCACAGGAACTATAAAAAAAATGCAACTTTTTTTTTTAAGAGACAAGAGTCACACTTTGTTGCCGTTGGTAGAGTGCTGCAGCGTCACAGCTCACAGCAACCTCCAGCTCTTGGGCTTTGACGATTCTCTTACCTCAGCCTCCCGAGTAGCTGGGACTACAGGCACCCGCCACAATGCCTGGCTATTTTTTTGTTGCAGTTTGGCGGGGCAGGGTTTGAACCTACCACCCTGGGTATATGGGGCCAGCGCCCTACTCACTGAGCCCCAGGCGCTGCCCCCAAATGCAACACTTTTAAATCTTATTTATTTTGCTTCTCAAATAATCTCTGCTAAAACCATTAAATCTCAGGTACGGGGCTCAGGCCTGTCATCCCAGCACACTGGCAGGCTGAGGCGGGAGGACTGCTTGAGCTCAAGAGTCCAGGAGTGTGAAGCTGCTATGAGCTATGAAAACATCACCGCTCTCCAGGTTGGATAGCAGAGAAAGACTGTCTCAAAAAGTTAAAATTTTGGAGGCAGGGCACGTGGCTCATGCTTGTAATCTTAACACTCTGGGAGACAGAGGCGGGAACATTACTTGAGCTAAGGAGTTTGAGAGCAGCCTGAGCAACAGTGAGACCCTGTCTCTAAAATACAGCCAGGCATTGTGGTGGGCACCTCAGCTACTTGGGAGACTGAGGCAAGAGGATGGCTTAAGCCCAAGAGTTTGAGGCTGCTGTGAGCTAGGGTACCACAACACTCTACCCAGGGTGACAAAGTAAGACTCTGTCTAAAAAAAAAGTTAACATAGCAACAGCAAGAGAAGTCTCAAAGTTGGTGACAGACTCAGGACAACTCCCACAAGAGACAGGCACATTATTAAGAAATAAGGGTTATCCAAGCGAAGTCTCTTAGAGGAATAAAAATACTTCCCTTGATCCCTGGGATCCCACCAAGATGAGGAAAGAATCAGAATTTAGAGAAGAAATCAACCGATGATGAAGAAAGTCAGAAAGAGTCAAACAGGAACTGCCAGCACTGACCTGAATTTGTCTTCTGGAGAAAAGTCTCACTTTCAAAATTTAAGTCTTTGCTTAAAAGAGTCCCCAAACCCACGTTAGGCCACACTTCAAAGGCTGCCATAGAGCGTATGAAGTTTGCCAGGCGAGGATGCTGGCCAGGGTGTCCCAGCGGACACCGATCTGACCCGCGAGAAGAGGGCGGGCAACGCACTGACCAGCAGGTCGCCCCGCGTACCGCCCGCTCCATGAGGACTGCGGGCAGCTGGGTGGCACTGCGCACCCCGGGCGGCCTCTTTGTGCCCCGGAGCCGCAGCACCGCACTAGAGCCGCGGACCCCGCGCGGCTCCCGGGCCCCAGTTCCCGCCGTCGCCGCGGAGCGCGCAGAAGGGGAGCGTCCCCCCGCTCCGCTGCGCCGTCGCCTTCGCCGTCAAGGCCGGCAACGGAGCGCGCCTGGCCTCGCCCCGCGCCGGGTTTCGAAGAGGCGGCGGATCCCCAGTGCGCCCGGGCCGGCAGAGGAATGCGCGCTCGGGTCGTGCGCCCCTGCCGGAGGGCGCACGGAGCGCCCAAAGAGCTAGAGCAGGCTCGCCAGGAAGCGCCCCAGGGCAAGGCCAGGGTGGGTGGGCGCCTGGCCGGTGCGGGGCCGCAGTTGCTCCTGGCGCCCGCCCGGCTGCACCTCGGCTTTGTTCGCGCCCCGCGCCCGCAGGCTGCCCGCGCCCCGGCCCCGCGCGCGCTCCCCCGCACCCCAGCCGCCACGGCCCCCGGCCCACCTTCTGGATGGTTTGCTGCGTGACCTCCCCTTTGCCTCTCGGCCGGGCGGACGCGAAGGCCACAGACATGCTGGCGGCGCAGAGCTCAGCCCGGAATCACCGGGGTGGGCTCTCCGGCTGCGATCCGCGGCCCGAGGGGCTCATTCTCCGCAGTCGCGGGGGGTGGGGGCGCGAGAGCGGGGGACGCCGCGTCGTGGGTTCGCCCGCCCCGCCAGCTCCGCCGCGTTCCCGAGCCCGCCGAGTCACCTTCCCGCCTTACTAGGCTTTCTGCCCTGTAGCTCTGCGTGGTGTCCCGGGGCTACCGCCCCGCGCGGCGCGCCCCACCTGTCGCCGTCTCGCCGCCCCCCGCACTGGCCGCGGGTGGTTTGGCCCGGCCCCGCCCCGGCGCGCGCCCGCCCGGCCCCGCCCACCGCCCCCTGACGCCACCGGCGCCGCCTGACGCCAGCAGCGCGGGCCCGGCGCAGGTCGGCGGGAGCGCGGGCGCGCGCCGGCCGTGAGTGTGCGCTTTTGAGGCGCGGCGGCAGCGAGAGCTCCCGTGGTCTGGCCGCGCCGCCCCCGCCGGCATGAGCTACGACCGCGCCATCACCGTCTTCTCGCCCGACGGCCACCTCTTCCAAGTGGAGTACGCACAGGAGGCCGTCAAGAAGGGCTCGACCGCGGTGAGGCGCCCGGGCCGGGCCGGGGCCTGCGCGTGGCCAGGGGTGCGGGCGGAAGTGGGGCTGGGGGCACCGGAGGCGCTGGAGGAAGCTGAGAAGAGCGCTGGGGAGCCCGGGGAGGCCGCGGGCGAAGTTGGGGAAGACGCTGGGGGGGCTGGGGACGCCGCTGGGGAGAGTGCCGGGGGGTCCGGGAAGGGCCGGCGGGGGCCCCGAAGAGGGCGCTGGGAGACCGGGAAGCTGGAGGGCCCGAGAGGACCCCCGGGGGGGCAGAAGACCGGGCCGGGGCGCCCCGGCTGCGCTTGCAGAGGAGCCGCGCGTAGGTCGCTGTGCTGACGGCGTCGCTTTGTCGTAGGAATGCTTTTTGGCAGATTATCCTTTCGAAACCAACACGATGGCGTTAGTGCGACACAGAAGTAACGACGTCAGTGTTGCTAGCGGCATAGGAAAGGGAGTCCAAGTCATAAACGTGAGCCGGTGGCGGGGCTGCCGCTGGGGTGCAGGAGCAGGCCGGGCCACGCAGCGGAGGATGAGCTTACTCTCAGACATCGGGGTCTACCCCGATCAGGGTGGATACTTGCTAGTGATTTTTGACAGGTTTTTTAAAAACAGAATTTGTCTTTTGAACCAACTCCAGAGTGCCTGTTTTCCCTTCCTTCTTAGCATCTCCTGCGTGTGAGCAGGTGGCTGTGGTGACGGCCATCTTGGCAGGTCACCTATGGGCAGCCCTAAGTTAGTACCTGACTGCGGGGGTGTGGGTTGTGCCCAGGCAGAAGCCAGGGGAGAGCTAGCCTACACTGGCTTGAATGTTCTTTCAGCAAGCAGGCAACTCCGGGGACATACCCCTACGCTCCCAGCTGGGGAGACTTCTCCCCATCCTAGGGAAAGCAGTCTCTCAGGTCCAGGTTGCCTTGAGCTGATGACAGGCCGCTTCCGGGTCTGACTGCTCAGCTGGCAGGAGCGCTCTGCCCTGGTAAGATGAGCATGGACGACTCCTGTCCATCCTCTTCCAAGCTTATACTTCTGGTTTTGCCTGGGGCTTACTCAGTGAACTTAGCAATGTGGTTTGAAATTTAGATTCAAGAGTTCTGTCTGCTACTCTATTGGAAAAGCTGTATAATACAGTAGCTTTATCACCTGGTACTTCAGAGGTTGGGATGGGCAGAGAGAAAGCAGCACACACAGTTCTGTAGATTTTGAAGTGTTTTCATCTCTTGAATATGTGCTTTGAAATTAAGGCCCAGAATCTAGGTGGTTACCTAGCTGAGCTTGCTAAAGAGCACTGGAAGAGGAGTTGCTGACGCTCCCACCCCTCAGTGCCACCCCCAGGCTAGCCAGCTCTAGCTGGCTACCCTGAACCCATCAAATTTTTTGGGCCCTCTGGGTCAGTTTGAAGGTCACCTTGAGTCACAGGAGAAAGCTGCTGAGAATGGTGCTTCCCAGCCAGGCGTGCTTGTGTGTCCCCAGGGGCACTGGTAATGTGATTGTCCAAAACTGTGCAGAGGTGCTCCTGGCATCTAGGGAGTAGAGGCGGGTGCTACCCAGTATCCCACACTGCTCAGGATAGCAGCCACATCAGACAAGGAGCTGGCCCAGCTGCTGTCTTGCTGGAGGTGGGAAGCACTGCTCTAAAGCCAGAGGGCTGCTGTCTGTAAGATTGTTCCTTTTGTTTCTCCTTCTGGCTGGAGAAAGTTAACTGCCAGTGACTATCCATGTATTTAATGGCTGTATCCTCCCTACAGGGTCAGTCATAAATGGAGCTGTTGACCTTCCCCTAACAATGGAGACCTTCCCATAACAATGGATATAGTTGTCCACTGGTAGCATATCAGGCTCTTCCCTACAGCTGTGCACTTGGGTGTGCCACAGAGCCGGAAAGAGCTAATGGGCTTTCCTGTAACTTCTGGACTCCAGAAACACTGGCCTTGGGATACTGCACTTGACTGCTGAAATCTCAGGCTTCAAGTCTTTGCATATGATTATGCTGGTGGTTACTTACTAGTTATGTTGTAACTAAGACATGTAACCAGCCATTTCTTCATTTGGACACAATCTTGCTTCCTCTCTCTGGGTAGAGTGCAGTGGGCATCATCATAACTCACAGCAACCTCAAACTCTTGGGGTAAAGCAGTCCTCTTCCTCATCCTCCTGAGTAGCTAGTACTGCAGGTGCCTGCCACCATGCCTGGCTAGTTTCTGTATTTTTAATAGAGATGGGGGGAGGCTCCCTCTTGCTAGCTCAGGCTGGTGAGCTCAGCAGTCTACCTGACCCAGCCTCATAGAGTGAGGATCATAGGCATGAGGCACTGTGCCTAGCCCACCAGCCTTTTAAAGGCATGGGATGGGTTGGACATCTGGGACCTATGCTAGCTCAACCAGGAGTGGTTGCCGGTGGGAGAACACACCACACCCGCCCTCAGGGCTCTGCCCAGTGTATGCCCAGGGCACAGGTACACATCTGCTTCCAGTGCTCTGTGCCTGGCACAGGGCTTCATGTCACTTTCTCATGTGGTTTATGGATCTTTGTTGAAGGTTGGCGTTCGAGGAAGAGACATTGTTGTTCTTGGTGTGGAAAAGAAGTCAGTGGCCAAACTGCAGGATGAAAGAACAGTGCGTAAGATCTGTGCCCTGGATGACAATGTCTGCATGGCCTTTGCAGGTATGTGTCAGGATAGCACCTAGTCTCTAGTCTCAGCCATCACAGCTTTGGAGATCACCTGGGAGGAGAGGCTGTTGCGAGACATGGAAACTGGACAAACAAAATCACTTAAAAGGATTTGGACTTTAAGAGTAGGGCTGGCTGCAGTTTCCTTGAAACACAAAAAGCTAAATGAATGAAACACTCCCTAGCCACTTGTTTCTCTTCCCGTGGTATTTGTGTTGGTCAGTTAAGATCTAGAGAAAGGTGGGCTTTCTAGAGCAGCTCAGTGCCTGTGCCACGTCTTGTCTTCCCCAGCAGCAGCCAGGGCAGCATGCACAGAACACAGGCAAGGCCAAAACCTGTGCTTAGCCCTGTGTGGTCACACCCATCTCTTCTTTCAGCAAATCCAACCTAGGAAGGTCTCAATTCATGTAAGCAAAATTAGGGATTGAATTGACTTACAAGCTTCCCAAGAAGACTCAGCTCCTGTGTTTAAAATGTGGTTCGGTGCACACAATTTTTCATATACAGATGTTACCTGAGGATTATTTGACCTATAGTTTTATTTCATGCAGTCAAAAATACGGATTTATCAGAATTAAATGCATTTTCAGCTGATGGTATTTTGAACTTAATAGGTTACATCCCAATAAGCCCCTTGTTAAGTCAAGAAGCATCTGTTCCTGATTTCATTCAGAAATTCTGGAGGCTGACTGGCTCCCCTATTTGTCACTCAGAGTAACCTCAGTGCTAGGTTTCAAAGAACTCATTTTGGAATCTGCCCGAAATTGATGCTGTTCTGGTGGGGCCTGTGAGGTGTGGCCACAGCAGAACCTCTGTGCTCATGTTGCAGGCCTCACTGCCGACGCAAGGATAGTCATCAACAGGGCCCGGGTGGAGTGCCAGAGCCACCGGCTGACTGTGGAGGACCCAGTCACCGTGGAGTACATCACTCGCTACATTGCCAGTCTGAAGCAGGTGGGTGTCTGCCCCCGTAACATGCTATAGCTGTGAAACAGTCACTGGTCCATCAGGGAGTGTCCTAGCGCAGTGCTGCTTGTGGATGTTTGCATTGTCACCTTAGCAGAGTCAGAAACCTGTATTTGTTCCACAGCAGTCTTCATCCTGTACAAATGTAACTTAATCAGCTTCAGTGCCGCTGTTCTGTTCTCATTTCCTGGTACAGACCAGTCTGAATTCATGTGTTGGGAAGGAATAGTAGTTTTTGTTTTGTCATTCTAAATGTCCAGTCACCAAACAGTTGGGAGGATGCTAACAGCCACCCCCATTCCATAGTGAAGTGCCATTAATGTTTAAAACCAATGTGCAGCCAGAATGCGTGTCTGCCTGTCACATTCCCAGGGGCCTGAGTCGTGCTCCATGGTACAATTCTAGGCGAGGCTTATGGAAGTGAAGGTACAGAAAGGAGAGGATGTTGAAAGCTGTTGGCTGATTGTGTTTACCATTTGACTTGCTAATCACTTGAGTGGGCTTAGTGATCTAAAATATTTTCACATCCTCCGTATGTGCAGTCATTTCATCACATGTATTTTCTTTTATATATATATATATATATAATTTTTGTTTTATATTTACTTATTTATTTATAGAGACAAAGTTTCACACTTTTGTCGCCCTCAGTAGAGTTCTGTTGTGTCACAGCTCACAGCAACCTCTAGCTCTTGGGTTTAGGTGATTCTCTTGCCTCAGCCTCCCAAGTAGGTGGGACTTTAGGCACCCGCCACAATGCCTGGCTATTTTTTGTTGCAGTTTGGCCGGGGCCGGGTTTGAACGCGCCACCCTTGGTATATGGGGTCGGTGCCCTACCCACTGAGCCACAGGCACCGCCATCACATGTATTTTCTTATAGTCAATGGCACTTATATATCTCTCTTCCTGCCAGCGTTACACGCAGAGCAATGGGCGCAGGCCATTTGGCATTTCAGCCCTCATTGTGGGTTTCGACTTTGATGGCACCCCCAGACTCTATCAGACTGATCCATCGGGCACATACCATGCCTGGAAGGTGAGTCATGACAAAACAGGGGCTTTGGGGGGTCTTGCCAGGAAAAGAAGCTTTGGAGGCAGTTGGGGGAGGTACCGGGCCCCTTGCTGTATATAGCCTGGATCAGTAACCAAGTGACAGCCGAAGTTAACATGGTCCCACTTGTGCAGCCTATCATATCATATGACGTGTATCATAGTGGAACAAAAACCAACACAAAACATTGCTGTTTGAGAGAAAAAAATCAAAAGGCAGCAGAGTGTAAAGATACAAACCAAAATCTCACATGGGTCTTGATGGTGAGATGGAAAGTATTTTTTTTTTTTTTTTTTGTGATAGTCTGTCATCCTCAGTAAAGTGCTGTGACATCACAGATCACAGCAACCTCAAACTCTTGAGCTTAAGCGATTCTCTTGCCTTAGCCTCCCAAGTAGCTAGGACTACAGGCTCCTGCCCCAACACTAGGCTGTTTTTTTGTTTGTTTGTTTTCCCAATTTTATTTATTTTATTGCCAGGCTATTTTTTGCTGCAGTTGTCATTGTTGTTTAGTTGGCCTGGGCTGGGTTCAAACCCACCACCCTTGGTGCATGTGCCCAGCACCGTAACCACTGTGCTATGGGCGTCAAGACAGAAAGTACAGTTTTGTTCTAGTAAGAATCAGCACCATCTCTAAATACCTCTTTGCAAAGGAATTTGTGAGGGGCTGGGCTATCAGCTAGCACATCTGGCCACAGCCTACTGGAGAACAGGGAGGTAAGCAGAGGCTGTCTTTGGGTTGGGCTCCAGCCACATGAGCACACACCTATCTGTTCAGGCCAATGCCATAGGCCGGGGTGCCAAGTCTGTGCGTGAGTTCCTAGAAAAGCACTACACCGATGACGCCATCGAAACAGACGACCTGACCATCAAGCTGGTGATCAAAGCCCTCCTGGAGGTAAGTCTGCATCTAAAGTCTGGGTAGGGGCAAAGATACCATACCATACTGGTGACTGTGGGTGGGTGACAGGGAAGGTGGGCATACTGGTAAGGCCTGACTTTGGAGTTAGCGTGTGCCAGGCCCATCCAGTGGGTGGTTTGCTGTGATTTGTAGCTGACATATGAAGGTCCTTTGTAGAACGGGGGCGCTTGAGGCTTGCCTGAGGACACACAGGGGTTGAGAACCAGAGGCAACAGGTGGTGAACTTGACCCTGTATCCATGGAGTCTCTTCTACTACAGCCATCACTCAGCCTTCCAGAGGCTTGAGCCAGAAAATGGAGGAAAAAAACTAAGAATAATTGCTTGGGTTGTGAGGTCTCAGGCCTTAAGACCTTGCAAGTGCTGGCCAGTGAAGCCAAAGAGGCAGAGTGGGGACAGCCAGGTCAGCAGGAATGCAGGCATCCTCATAGTCGTGGAAGGAGAGTTAAGAGCACAGCCGCCAAGCAGGGACTGCATTTAGGACAAAGGCTTTGCATGCTGGACCCCACCCCACCCCCGCAATGCCAAGTTTGGGCACACACCTTAATGAGGTGCTAACGTGGATAGAGGTGTCTAATGCTTCTCTCTTTTCCATCAAGGTGGTTCAGTCAGGTGGCAAAAACATAGAACTTGCTGTCATGAGGAGAGATCAGCCTCTCAAGGTAATCGCCCAGTTTGTCTGCTGTCTTTACCCATGGAAGTCTCTCCATGCTCAGGGCCAGGTAGGGCCAGTTCAGAAGGAAATGTCAGAGAGCCATTCTGTGTCTTAACATTAGGTAAGGGTCTTTCCCACGCTGCCCATAGCTGTCTAGGAGTCATTCCTATTTTCCTTTCTGGTTAGAGATGCCACTCACTTGTCTTGGACAGGAAAAGCTGCCAGCACCTGGAGCTTGGCTGAGCTCTTGACTCTAGCCTGGTTGAGCAGACGCTGCTGGGCTCCCCCACAGGCTCCGAGGGGCCGCACCAACACTCCACTGGCCACCCCCCCCCAAGGAAGGCTAGTGCCCTGGCACTCTGTGTGGCTTGTGATTAACTGTAAACTTTTTTTTTTTTGGCAGATTTTAAATCCTGAAGAAATTGAGAAATATGTTGCTGAAATTGAAAAGGAGAAAGAGGAAAACGAAAAGAAGAAACAAAAGAAAGCATCATGATGAATCAGATTTCCTTGCCTATAATAATTTTTAAATTCAAATCATGGTTGAGTCTCAATTGTGTAGGCATTTCCATTCCATTCATCATTTATTCATAATGTCTGAGTGTCCTACAATAAACTTGCATATTTTTTAACCTTTTTAAGAGGATGTATATCTTTAGGTTTAATCACTACAGTTCTTTAGAAAGTAGGATCTGTCCTGCTTATTTTCTCTAAGTTTTCTGTGGCATGAGCTTTTCCCACTGTTCCTTGTGGCCAGGCTCTAGTCTAAGACAGTATGATTTGAGTTGGGTATTCCCCCTCGAGGGGTCAGAACTGCTTTTGTTGCTACAAAGGAATATGCAATCAGGAGACTCCAGTTTCTGTGTGGGATTACAGACAGAATGTCCATTTTCTTAAGATCTTCAAGTCCCACAATTAAGGTATGATGTGAAGGACACAAGTACAAGTAGCAGTAAGTTTAAATCTCTGACTTTAAGATCGGGCACCCTGGCTCATGCTTGTGACTCCAGCACTCTGGGAGGCCAGTGTAAGGAGGATCCCTTGAGCTCAGGAGTTCACAACCAGCCTGAGCAAGAACAAGATGCTATCTCTATTAAAAAGAGAAAACCTAGCCAGGTGTGGTAGCCGGCACCTGTTGTCCCAGCTACTTAGGAGGGCTGAGGCAGGAAGATCTCCTGAGCCAAGGAGTTTGAGGTTGATTATGAGCTAGGGTGACTGACACCAATGTACTCTAGCCTGAGTGACAGTGAGACTGTCTCAAAAAAAAAGCAACTAAAAATTCTGCAGAGCAGCAGCTATGTTCAAAAGTAGTTTTTGTTTCTGGTTTTAACAGACTTTGTTTTCATTTTGGTTCTGGCTCTTTACGCCCCACCCTTCCTTGGGCTTCCAGTGCAGCAGTGGTTTTAGTGAGAGCCTTTCACTCTGCACAGAGGACCTTTTGGTTCCTTGGGTCACCCCTCCCCACTGCACTGTCATGCTGTCTGTCTCATTTCAGCAGCTTCTCTTCGGTTTTTGCCATATAGTATCTTCTAAGAAGTTAAGGGGCCCGGATACATTGTAAGCACAGCATAAAATGTCATTGTCAGAGCAACTGTTGGTTTAAAATTAACCATACCCTTGAGCATAGTGGCTCAAGCCTGTAATCCTAGCACGTTGGGAGACCAAGGTGGGAGGATTACTTGAGGCCATGAGTTGAAGACCAGACTAGCCTGAATGAGAGCAAGACTCCTTTCTCTACAAAAAGTAGAAAATTTAGCCGGGCACAGTGGTGCACATCTGCAGTCCCAGCTACTCAGCCAGAACCAGAGCCCAAGAGGCTACAATGATCATGGTACTGCACTCCAGCCTGGGCAACCGTAAAACCATGTCTCATAACATTTTAACAGCAGAGTTAGTCACAAGTAACAAGTGGTAAACTATGACCTGATAACAATTAGATTCTCTAGTAGGCAATTCCTGCTTAGTTAACTGCTGAATCACTTAACTAGTTAGGGTTACAGCTGTGGCTACCTGCACCTAGGATGAATGTCACAGAAGACTTTATTGGTCGTGAATATGGTTGCCCCCCCACCTAAAAAAGGAAGGGTGCCTATTGGCAGGCCCTGCTCCTGAGCCTGCCAAGACCACAGGTCCTGAGGAAGAACCCAGACAGGTGACTAGATGTGCTGTCCAGACCTCTCAAGATTGCTTAGAGAAAGTCACCCTGAAACACCTGCAGTGTAGGTATACTCTCAGCCTAAAACCAGCCAGGCTCTGCGGTTCTGTGGCCCTGGGAGGCAGCCCAATAGTGTTTCTCAGATACTTGAGAACATGAATGCTCCCGGGGAGACTGGAAGCTGCAGGAAGGTGCCAAAGAGGCCCCTAAGAATAAGCTTGACTGAACTGTTTTTACAAGCACAAAGGTAGCAGATAGTGAGAACCCAGGCCTGTCGCTGCACTTCAAACACCAGATGGGACTCAAACCCCCAAATCCTCTGGCCCAAGTGTGCTCCAAACCTGGATGTGGTGCAGAGGGGATTCGGGAAGCAGAGTCAACAGACTCTTAGAGCATCAGAGAAGAACATTTGAAAGGTTTGCATGTTTATTTATAGTTTACAATTTACTCAGCAGCAGCCCCATTGCTATGTTCTAATTCTTAGCCATTAGGTTCTACAAAAATAAACCCAAGCTTTTACAGTAACTTAATCAATACAGAACTAAAGCCTTTACGGCTATTAAAGGGGTTTTAGTTACCAAGGTGCTTATTTTCAACAAAATGTCCCGTCAGGATACATGCTTACACTAAAGTCCTGACCCATTGGTTCATGCAACAAATTTATATACCCACCCTCCCACCACCTACCTTTAAAACAAAAACACACAACTATTTACAATGGAGGATAAATATGCTCTTGGTCAACTGACCTTGCAAAAAAGACTGGCTCATTTCCAAGTGGATGAGAAGACCGAAGTACTCAGCCGGAGTGGAACACTGACCGGCTGACCTGAGTCAGAAGGGCCAGGGGATGCCACAGGGGCTTGTCCTGGGCTCTGATTCCCCCACCTCGATGGCTGCAGAGACCAGGTTCCATGTGACAACTCTGCACCAGACTCATGGCCCCTTGACCACTGCAAGTCCTTCAGCCCACCCACCCTTCAGCTCCCACCCTGGACAGCAACAATCAGAACATGTCAGGGTCAGCCGGTTTGCTTATACAACATGATCCATGAGACACCCCTTCCCTGCCCTTGGCCTGCCCACCCACCCCCTCACCACCCTGCCTGGCTCCTGAGACTGGACCCTGGGGGTGCCACACCAGCTGCACAGGGCCAGCTGGGTTACAGAGCTGCCACATTTGCCAAATGAGATTTGGTTCCACTTTAAAAGTCAAAGTTGTCACAAAAAAAAAAAAAAAAAAAAATACAGAGAGGATCAAAGCTTTCACCATAGAAACCTTTTTGCAAAATACCAGAACCTTAGACTTAGGCTATGCGCAACTAAACAGGAAACATAGGTCCAGATACCTCCAAGAGGTCACCCATGAATACTTCCCAAAACAAGTGGCTCTAACTCAGACCATGTCCAAGTTCACTTAAGTCCAAAACATAAGTAGCAGGCTGGGAACTCTCCAAACTCCATAAACAAAGTAACCCACTTCTGCCCGTAAGTGCCGAGTTTTCCTTGTGTCCTGATATACACAGCTGTACTTCTGTGCCACTGAGCAGGAGCCTGTGGGAAGAGATGGTGTGCAGTGAACGCATTCTGCAAGCCTCGTTGAGCCTCAGCCCAGTGTAAGCCAGGCACTGCTGCCTGGTGGAGAACAGGAGCTGCTCATCTCTGCTCCTACCCTCCCAGAGCCAGGTGAGGCTTTCCAAGTTATGTAACACACTGGGGACAGGGAAGCAGCTGGTGGTGGCAAGATGTTAAAAGCACAGACTGCAATTCAGGATAGAGCTGGGACCAAGACACTGGCTTGGAGCAGGCTCTCAGGTTGCTGACCGTACACAAGTAGCAAGCAGCAGCCCATACTAACCTCCTACCGGGTCTCTCCCTCCCACATCTACAGTCTCACACACAGAATGGTGGGATCCAAGTCCTGCCCCACAAGATTCAGTTTGACTGGGTTGGGGGCTATTAGGCGATTCAGAGGGCCAAGGTCCTCAGTGTGGCCTTGACACCTCTAGCCTCTCCTCACTGGGATGTAGAGCCAGTCCAACTCCTGCTCCACACTCAGCCTACATACTCCTATTCGAATGCATTCTCACCAAAGCACCCAGAAGCTTCCCCTGCTCACCTTGGGCTGTGTCCTTACACCCTGCCAGTCCCAGCTCTGTGGGATGTTGGGTTGCGACGGGTTGCACCGTTGCCCCTGCCTCCTCGGAATCCACCTCGGGAGCTGCGACCACGCAGAAACCTCCCTGACACCCCAAAGGTCTCCGTGTTGAGCTTTCTTTCCTCAGCCCATGTTGTCCGCCTAGAACTAAACCACAGGTAAAATGCTGATTGCAGCAGGCACCTCCTCACAGGCTCCTGAGCCAGGCTTTGTCCTAGAATTGCCCAGGGAAGCAAGGACAGGCGGCATTAGAGCCCTTATGGGGAAGAGGGGGACCAGTCAGCACTGGAGCCTTAGACCCTGGTAGCACAGGTACTCCCAGTCAAGCCTTGGACCAGAGCTGTCTCTTACTGCAGACTAGGATGCTCAGATGGACACACTCACGTCTTTGTCACCAACAGTGAGTGAGCAGATGGTACTATTAAAGTAGCCCCCACTGCTGCTGGGTACAGGAATGGGCCCTCCTAGATGGGAAGTGGGCAGAACACAGGCCACAGTGAGTACACTCTAGCTACTACACTGCTACCGACATGCCTGCCGCTACTGCAATGACCTTCAGTGTCTCCCATGCTGAACTGCGTAGCTGGCAATGCCACCCCCAGACTACAGCTCCAGGGTGGCACACCCCTCTACTAGGTCCTTCTCTTCAACTGGAAACCCACTGTTCTTGCAGGCTCCATGTGTAAAGAAATAGCAACTTTGAGGTTGGCGCCTGTGGCTCAAAGGAGTAGGGCGCCGGCCCCATACATCAGAGGTGGTGGGTTCAAACCCAGCCCTGGCCAAAAACTGCAAAATAAAAGAAAAGAAACAGCAACTTCATCCTTCAGCTGCCCAGGCCAAAAATCCTGGGAGGCATTTTGAACTCTGCTCACACCTTGTCAGCTGATACTGCCAGCACCACCTTCCAAACATATTCACACTCCACCCCTTCCCTCTGCCCTCACTGTCACTCACTCCACTCAGGACACCTGCACCGCTGCACTAGTCTCCTCATAGGTCATCAGGCCCCCAGGGTTGGCCCACCTCCAGCCCACCACCCCCACAGAAGCTGTCACATGTCAGGCTGCACCACACCTTGGCTCAGAACCCTCTGATGGATTCCACAGTGCTCAAAACAAAAGCCAAAGTCATCATGACCTACAAAACCCAAGAGGACACCATCGTGTCTGCCAGACTTGGGTCCAGCCACTTGGACCCACCTGCAGAAACTGCCTCACTCACACACCTGATGCGCTCAGAGACCTGACCATGCACTATTGTCCCATACCTCACCCGCTGCATCACTGCTACCTACCCCAACACAGTTAGTGTGTCTTCAATTTATTTCCCTGGTAGAAAGTGAATGTGGGGAGGTGGGGACCATCCAGCTTGTTTTCTGCTGTATTCTCCATGCCCACTCGTGTGTGTCTGAGGGCCCACCATGCCCACTCTACAGAGGTCAGTTACTGTCCAGGTTGTGCGCTAGGGCAGCATCTGAGAGGCAGCTGTTAGATGCTAAGATAAAAACACATAAAAGGCCAAACTCGGTGGCTCACGCCTATAATCCTAGCACTCTGGGAGGCCGAGGCAGATGGACTGCTTGAGCTCACAAGTTCAAGACCAGCCTGAGTAAGAGGGAGACCCCGACTCTACTAAAAATAGAAAAACTGAGGCAAGAGGATCCCTTGAGCCTGAGATGGAGATTGCTGTGAGCTATGACGCCATTGCATTGTACCCAGGGCAACAGGTTGAGACTGTCATAAGTAAATAAATAAATAAATAAATAAAATAAAATAAATAAAAACACATGGAACGATCCCTTGCCACAAACCAGTGAGTTGAGGCTGACCACAGTGAGAACGCTCTAGCCAACTGCCTCAGGTAGCAAGGTCTGTAGGCCTTGAGGCAAGGTAAGGAGGAGGGGTGCTGACTGTGGACCCTACCAGGACAGGTGCCAGCCTAATCTTAGTGTGGGCGGGGCAGCGAAGCCAGGAGGAAACAAACTCGACCTCAAGCAGACCCTCGGGTCAAGTGACTATCACAGGCTTCCTTCGATGCCATCTACTGCTGGCTCTAGGCTGGTGCCAGCTTGCACTCCTGAGTCTATAATGCACAAGTGTAAGTGAGCCTAAAACACATGCCCTGAACTTACAATCCCAGGTTAAAGCACCTTATGAGTCTCCTCTTGAGTTTTGCAGAACAATCATCCTTCTTACTAATGCACTCAGGTTCTCACCTGGTCTTGAGCTCAGAAGAGATGTTGTCAAAGAACGACTTGGATTTGTCATAGTAGCAGTTGGGCCCCAGAAGGTCCTCTTCAGCAGGAGTTTCATCATTCTGAGTCACCACAGACGGGTCTTTCTCTTCTCCCTTCTCAGATTTGTCATCTGCAAAGACGCAGAGCATAATAAGGTACAGAAGGAGCCACACTCACTCCCTCCTGGGGTAAGCCTCTCCAGGTCCACCTAGCTGCTGCCCTCCAGCACAACACTCCCCTGAGCATGTTCTGCTAGGGGGAGGACTTGATGTCATTCTGCCCTCCGGAAGACACAGTCTGCACCTTACCCAATCACAACCGTGCTCACCCCTCCCCCACGATTCCCTGCCACACACACACACACACACGCTGCCCAGGCTGGTCACCAACAACCTGGTTTGCCCTGGTTGCCACGGTCATCTCTTCCTTTATACTAGGGACACTACGGGGGGGGGGGGGGGGGGGACAAGAAAACAATAAAAATTAATAAAATTAAAATAAATTTTATTTTTAAAAAATTTTGAAAACTAAACACGGTTTAAATATCTATTTGAAATTTAAAATTAATTTTATTTTAAAATTATTTGTAAAGCACCTATCGGTTGAAGTGAGCATTTGCACTTTAAAAAACTAATTCGCCCTAAAACTTGATTTTTTTTTTTTTT
>CAUYPK010128785.1:0-16302 GCA_963574355.1 Loris lydekkerianus
AGGGTATATGTGAAACTTAGTAAATGTAGAATGTAAATGTCTTAACACAATAACTAAGAAAATGCCAGGAAGGCTATGTTAACCAGTGTGATTAAAATGTGTCAAACGGTCTATAAAACCAGTGTATGGTGCCCCATGATCACATTAATTTACAAATTTACACAGCTATGATTTAATAAAAAATAAAAATAAAAAAAAGAACGGAAGAAAAAGTATCCAATATACTCAGCCCTACTATGAAACTAATTTATGGCTTTCATATGAAAGCTATAATCCAGTTATAACCTAAGAGGGAGGGGAGGGAGGGGGTGGATGGGCAGAGGGAGGGTGATTGATGGGATTACACCTATGGTACATCTTACAAGGTTACATGTGAAACCTAGTAAATGTAGAATATAATGTCTTAACACCATAACTAAGAATATGCCAGGAAGGCTATGTTAACCAGTGTGATGAAAATATTTCAAATGGTCTATAAAACCAGCGTATGGTGCCCCATGATCGCATTAATGTACACAGCTATGATTTAATAATAAAATACAATTAAAAAATTAAAAGAAGGTTCACTGGAAGATCAACTCACAATGAGGCAGATTAATAAGAGAAAGAGATCTCAAAATTATTTACTGTGAACACGGAGGGAATTACAGAGTTATTACTTCAGATCTCAGTGGGGTTCAGAAGTTTACATACCCTCATTTAAGAGGGGAGGGGAATAAGGAATACAGGTAATTATATTGAGTGGCAATCAATGGTTAGTGGACTGGATGAATGGATATTTGGGAGACTGCATGGAGAGAAATAAGTTGGCATAAATGATTCTCTTTGGAAATTCAATTAACCTCACCAACAGGTATTATGTTAAAAATGGGTTTACCTAGGTCTGGTTGCACTTTTGATCTTCTTTCCTGCAAAATATAGCAGAACCTCTGAAGGTTGACCACCCAACGGACCATAACAAATTGGTCATACTATGGAGGTGATCAGCATAAGAAATTTCCATTGAATACATGTGATGTGTGTCTGATCTATGAAAATTAGGTCAACTTAAGGAGCTAATCAAGTAATGAGTTTTCAGCTGTGGAGTTTCTACCTATTGAGATCACAGGGAGGGGAGGGAAACAGCTGTTCTTGATGGGTCTGATTGCTACTGAAGAGAGAGGGAAAGCCCCTTCCAAGGGCCTGTTGATCTCTAAGGGGCTTTAATTCAAAATGCTCTTTATACCAAGGAGTCATATTTTGGGAGGAAATTTCCTCGGATCTTTTACAAGGTAAGAGTATTTCTATTTATTTTTCTTTCTTTCTTTCTTTCTTTCTTTTTTTTTTTTTCTGAGACAGAGTCTCACTGTGTCGGCTTCAGTAGATTGTTGTAGCGTCACAGCTCACAGCAACCTTAAACTCTTGGGCTTAAGAGATTCTCTTGCTGCAGCCTCCAAAGTAGCTGGGACTACAGGTGCCCACCACAACGCCTGGCTATTTTTACGTTGTAATTGTCATTGTTTGGCAGGCCTGGGTTGGGTTCAAACCCCCCAGCTCCAGTGTATGTGGATGGCACCCTAGCTGCTGAGCTATAGCAGCTGAGCCAAGGTAAGAGTATTTCTGAGACATTTTCCAGTTTGCTTTTCCTGAGGCCATCTAGCATCTATCCCTGAGGGCAAACATATGCTAACTAGTTATAATTTCATAATTTTTAAAGACTAATTTTAAAATTAGAGGATGGATATTGTGAAACTAGTTTTGGTATATGAAATTCATACATGTACCACCTGAAACAGGGTTCTTGGTGATGGAGTTCAAATTATTAATAGCATTCAGGTCCTTTTCCTCAGCATGGGTGTTAGATGGAATTATGTAGCATTGTGCAAAATCTTTAACAGCAAATCAGACTTTCTTAAAAATTTCACACTGGGAATGGAAGGGATTTAACTTTAAAAACAGATGAACGGGGGAACCTGACTTCTTGTTGAGAGAAAGTGTTGTTATTTCCACAGCCCCGTGAAAATAATCTGTTCCTTAAATTACCTAAAAACAATTTAAATGCAATCAGATAGTGTGATGAAGTGTTTGGTGAGCTGTAACTAACTCCTACTTGTATCCAATAGAGCTCTGAACGTGAACTGTGTAAGAAAGGATTTGTGGCTTTGTGAAATGTTTGGAATAAGGACAGGCAGCATATTCTTACATAATTTTACATGTGATATAATTTAATTATCTTTCTTGCGACTGTGTTCCTCTTGTTGTATATGTCCAATACTCTATTATCCTCCTTTTCTCTAAATAAACACAATTTGAATACTGTACTTAATAGAGAGAGAGAGAGAGAAAGAGAAAGAAAGAGATTATTTTAGGATTAAGACCTTGTTTAAGAAAGAGCAAACATTCTGAGTATGTTGCAGGGGTGTCCAACTGTGGTACATGGCTGGCTGTGAACGCTTATCTAAGAGTTATCTTGGGCCACGCACTAAATACACAAACACTAACCAAAGCGATGAGTAAAAAAAAAAAGGTTCATGCATAATTTTCATAATCTCCACCACCACAATAAGCTTTTAGAGCCAGTCGGGGGCATGGTTGGACACCCTGTTAGATTAGTTTACCTAACGATATTATGACTTCTTCAACTAACTACTTTTCTTTTATAGTTGTGTCCCAGAAATGGTGAATTTTCTACAAGACAAAGGAACTGAGGTTCTGAGGGCTCCTGGGCAGGCTTCCTGACACCAACATTCTCTGTTCCCCTCAACCTGCTCCCAGTGCACATAACAACTTTTTAGTTACACTACACCCATCCCAAGGCACTTTTCACCTCCTTTAAAAGCCCATGACCTCCATTAGTCAGAGAGAGACATTTGAGGCAGCTTCTCCTATTCTCCTGCAAAGATGTCTATTGTACTAAAATTCCCTTTTTCCTAGGTAATACTCACTGTCTCAGTAATAGGATCTTTGTGCAGCAAACAACTGGACCTAAGCCAAAGCCCCTTTACAATTTAAGCTACATCAGCAGAAACAATAAATGCCTAAAGTTTGTGGTGACAGGTTTAGGTAGCATAGTAGTTAAAGACCTATGCATAATTACAGAATTCCAGTTGGGAACTCAGAATATGGACTTGTAGCTAGGCATGATAACATTTGCATAAAAATATTTAGCTTAAATACCATTATGCATACTTTACTTGTCATAACTTTTATTTTTATATGTATGTTTGCATATTCACATTATATAAATGTTAAAATTCATTGCATGGATCACTTCTGAGTTAGTCATATTTTCAATTTCATATTATAATTGAAAAGAAAAGCTATATAGAGACTCTTAAAGAAAATATTTCAAGAGATAAAATATGCTGCAACAGAAGATTGATTTCCATTGATGGTTAATAGGATTTACCGTAGATTTTCTATGGTTATCAAAATAAATATTTACTTTCCAAGGTTAAGAATTTATAGAGAAGCAAACAAACAACACTGCAAGAATGTCTAAAAGTTTATTTTTCCCCAGTGTGTTTTATTGGGTGGGGAAAGTGGGACATGGAGAACTTATATTGTGAACACGGTGGATACAGGACTTGAGAAAGGAAGATGTTTTGAAACAGTTTTTGAGATTTGAAGTCAGAAGTTTCATAGTTGAACCGAGGGATATGTAGAGAAGGGGAAGTGTTGGATTTTCCTTTGTCCCCAATCCATTTGATGGCCTCACTGTGACCAATGAATGCTGTATGTAGTGAAGTATGGGCTGACAAAACTAATGTGTGTACTTGAACTCTCACAATTTCCTTTGCATAGGTATTATAGATAGCATTCCATTTACTGACAATTTAGATACCATTTTCAAAGGAATAATTCAGAAATGTAAAGATAAAAGGTAAATCATTGCAGTTTAATTTCAAAGAGAGAACAAGGACTTAAATAAGCCAAATAGATGAGGTCATTTCCCATATAGCTCTTCAGGATGAAACAAAGTCTTTGCTGCTCAACTGTGGTCTTTTAAACTCAACTTTTCAGGGCATTGTGATTCTTGCTTATGCAATGATGAGTTACAGCACTATTCTTTGGTAGTAAAGTAACTTGCCAATAGATTTGAGCATGACTTAGCATCTGTATGGCTCATTAGGCTGTAGAAATGGAAGCAAAACATTGTTTTATGTATATTGCACTATAATAAAAGATAACACTATAATAGCATATAAACTTGGGAAAACTATTGATATATTCATTGACTTTCATAAATGTGTGGGGTAATCATATTTTTCAATAAATGGATCAATGGAATTATATTTTGAAAGTAAATTAGCCATAAACCATTGAGTTCTGCTTATTGTTTCTTTGGCTTTTCTCTCTAGCTCAATTTTCGTGTCCACATGAATGATTCTCCAGTCAACATCTCTACCTCTGCCCTCTCTTAAGAACATGGCTTACATTGACTTCTTCATTAACAGATTAGACTGAAAATAAAATAAAATTACATTAGCTTTTGCTCATCTGCAGCATAATAGCTCCCAACACCTGAGAAATTTGCCATCACAGACATGCTGTATAAACCTACAAAAGTCCCCACAGAAGGAAATGCATTCCTATATTTGTAAATAAGAAAATAAATAACCTAAGACATATAACTTTCCCTAAAATCTGAAACTGGTAGTTATGATAACTCAGCTTCAAATTTAGCTCTAGTAGACCAACAATGTCATGATATTTCCAGTACAGCACATGTTTTCCCAGTAGCATGATTCAAATAATCTATATGAATGAGTAATTTTATTTAATTCACAGCAAATCAATCTTTAATAGCAATATACTTATTACATTGGTGGCTTAAAAGAATGAAAAAGTATATGAGACAAACGTTTCTTATTTTATTCTGTTTGTGGATATCCAGTGAGTTCTGTATCTAATCACAACTGAATAATAAAGGATCTGAGTTTTGTCTAGGCAATATATAAATGTTATAAAAGCTATTTGTCTCTGCCTTGGTGTTAGCACAGTTCAGTCCTTTTAATTAGCATCATTGCAATAGTTCACATACTGCAAGGCTCTTTGGATCTACCTACTCATTTTCCTGTCTGTGAAGTTTTAAACTTTTTTAGAAACTGGACTTGTTTTCTTTATCTGGGATCTAAGCTCTGTGGTAGATACTAGATGAACAAAACAGGCATTAGCCTGTCATCATGGAGTTTACTCTCTAGAGGGAAATATAGATATTAAATAAATCACCATTGCTCATGTGTGCCTACATATATGCATCTATATGTTTATGTACAAATATGCATAGATGTATACATGTGTAGACAATGTTGATAATTTCTACAAAATTACCATAGTTTGCCGTAAATAATGTACTTCTTTTTATGATGCACAACCATGTTTTTGACCCAAAATTTCAAGAAAAAAATTAATTCATTTTAATTTTTGAAGGTAAAGCAAAAGTGGTACCTTCTCCTCTCCAGAGGGGCATAAGGCATGAAGCCGGCTGCTTGGAAGCTGGGAAGGAGCCCAAGCAGCAGGCAAGAGTGGTCTGGCTTACCTGACCTCCTCCAATAGTCTTCTCCTAGCCCACTCTTGTCTCCACGTCCTTCCTTGGGAATGTAGCCTCAGCTGCTCTACTGAGACATATATCAAATTGAACAAACATATCCAACAAAAAAGCCTTCCAAAATTAGTCAAACCAAAAATTCAAAAGCATTATTTCAGACAAACTCTCTATTCTTTGTCCAGTTGGGGGATAAGTCTCCTCAAGATAAGATTCTTCCTAAAATATAGAGAAAGTCACCCAAGATCTAAAAAGGACCCACAATGCCTTTAGACATGCTATCAGTTTGGAGAAGGAAGGGGAGTAATGGACACATTCCAAATACTAACCAAAGATGACATCTTTTTGTTCTAGGAACCATTTCTCAACTGTGAACAGTCCAAGAGCCATAGCTGGACATCTCACATGTAGGAATGGTGCAAGAGGTGGCTATTAGTCCAGGAGAAATGAGTGGCCTCTAGGACCTGTCTCTACATCCATCCCACCCATGAGAGGCTGCCAGACCACAGGCAAGTGTCTGCAAGAGCAATCCTTGATGATCCCCCACTTTGTTCCAGCCTTACCAGGTTCATTGCCCACTGCTCAAGAGGAAACCAATACACAGAGACAGCAGGGTTTACCGCAGAGAGAGAGGTGACTATCACAGGTTGCATGCAAGGAGATTGGAGGAAGTTGTCAAATCCATTTCCCTGAGAATTTATGAGTAAGAGTTTTTGAAGATAGTTTGGTGGGCAAAGTACTGACAACTGGGTCTGCTAATTGGCTGGGGATGAACTTACAGGGTTAGAAAGCAGAAATTATCTTCTTGTGCTGAGTCAGTTCCTTGGTTGCAAGAGCAGTTGAGTTTGTTCTCTGGAGCTGGTCTGGTTGGGTCAGTTGGCCCACTGGAATATAGGATCTGGAAGATTTTTCAAAGATAGGCCTTAAGTTTCATAAAGGTGATATTATCTGTGGGAGCAATAAAGAAAGCTAATAATCTTCATGACTATGAGCTATGTCACTCCTGAGTAGTAAGCAATTACAGGACAGCAAGCTAGGGGATGATGGCTGGCTATTTATGTGTGTGTACTCTATATACATTTTAACTATGCCTATACCTTTGTAGAGTTCAGGCCCCCAGACCCCACCACTCTTCTCATCTTAAAGGTTGGTTTCAGTAGCACAAGTTACTCTCAGTAAATCTGGTTTGAACATGTTCTTATTTCCTGAGTCATTTGGAGCATGATGGTGACCCTGGGATAATGTTATAAAATAAATAGAAATGATATTTCATCTCTAAATTTAGGAGTTATTTCAGGGGTAGGACATACCAGCCTATCAAGTATTGTTTGGTAATAATAATTAGTTTTATAATTTATACCTGGTTTCCATGGAGTTTTAAAATGGTTAAGAGTTAAGTGGTAAAATTGAAAATGTACATATGGCTTTTGGTCAAGGTTCTAGGAACAGTTTGTACAACTCTTGGAATTTCCTGAGAAATAAATGTGATATTTTTTTTGTGCTAGTGAGATGACTCTTGGTTAAGAGTCCATTAGGTAGTTTCAGAATGGGGGGCTTCAGAGGAGCCTGGAATTTCAGCCCCACCCCATCCTTCAGGGGTGGTAGAAGAGCTAAAGATTGGGTTATAAAATCTGGTGAATAGTGATGTTCAGAGAATTCCCAGGTAGATGAACATACTGACATGCTGGGAGAATGATGCTCGGTGACACCCTGTCCCATGCCGCACATCATGCATTTGTTCTGTTTGGTTATTGCAGAAAGTGTTAGTAGTCCTGTGAATTCTGCTTGGATTTATAATAAATATATAATAGTAAGTATAGAATTTTTCTGAGTTCTTAAGTCCTTCTAGCAAGTTATCAAACCCAAATGCAGTTATTGGAACCCCTAAATTTGCAGTCAGCTGAGTAAAAGTGTGGGTTGCTTGAGTGACCCCTCCGAGGCTGATATCTAAAGACAGTTTTATGGGACTGTGCTCTTCACCTGTGAATCTGCTCTAACTCCAAATAGTATCAGAATTGAATTGAATTGTATTAGAGAATTGGAGAATTGGTTGTTGATTGGTGTTGATGTTGGAAAACATCACAGAGGTTCACATAGCTGGAATGTCCCTAGAATATGCCTACAAGAGCATCTCACTATAAGAAATCTCTCACTCCCCCCATAATGAAGAATTTTGGACTTTGCTATATAAAGTACTTTATGGAAGATGTTTCTATTTATAATAGAAAAAAAATTATGCCTATAAGTCCCAGTTGTAAGAGGATAGATAAGCCTGAGTCATAGGCACCCCTTTCAGTGCTATTTTTCTCTTGCTATTGTTGAACTCATAATAAAGCTTTTCTCTGAGTATTAATTGTGTTAGTCCCATAAATCTTTTCTGTAGTTCAACACTTAAGGTGACTAACACATAATTAATGCAGATTCTTATGCCAATCTTGGCTAATAGTCTTAGTCATTTTAAGTAGATGAAGGGAGAATTCAAGAATTTAAAAATTCATCCTGTCAGGAAAGAACCTCAATAGCTACTATGTACTAATTAAGCTTCAATCCCAAATATTTTTCAAAGTGAAAAAACTCAGTGTGCCTATCAGAATTTTTTCTAAAATATTGAGTTATCTTCATGAAAATGTGAAACAAAACGAATGGGGGGCAAAAATTTTAGTGTATGGTTCAGCACCTGTAGCTCAGTGTCTAGGGTGCCAACCACATACACCAGAGATGGCAGGTTCAATAGTCCTATAAATTCTGCAAGGATGTTAGTCAAGTAATATATTTATCACATTCATTCATCTCCATGTATAATTATAAAATTTCCATTTGACTATTTCAGAAATGTTGCGAATACATATAATTTTACTATAACCTTAATAATGATAGCCTACTATGGCTATGCTTTTAACAATAATCAAATAACATCTGTATGCATAAATGACTAACGTAGTAGTCATACCTCAAAATATAAACATATCACAGTCAAGCACAAATGCAGTTTTATGATATTTAAAACTAGAAGCAAAGTGAATAATTGCTTTATTTGCTAACAATGGAATGATGTTGAGTAGGAGCATGTTATGTATAATCATCAGTAATTAATCTTCAAATTCTTTGAAGAATTAGGAAAATTCAGTTAAGTTAGTTAATCAAGTATTAAAAGCTGGTTTTTAATACTGCATTGGAACACAACTGTCTCATTAAATTTTAGTGACTATTAACCAGACAGTCTGTGCATGGCAGATAAACCCAAGCAATCACTTTGCAACAAGCAGATTTACATTTTCAGACATTCCGTGGGCATTGTCTACTTTTGACAGACAGCCATCTGCCCCCATAATCACCCACACGTTATGAGGAATGAAGCACCCAAACCAGACTCTTCTTATTACAACTGGAATAAGGAGCCTCAAATAAATCACTAAATTGAAAAAAAAAAAAAAGTCACATGGCCATTTGCCTACAATTGGATTTCTTCCCACACTGGCTATTATTTATCTAATGTCAGTCTTCCAAAATGATATATTTGGATATGGTTTTCTGAGTCATAGATTGTCTAGGAAATAAGATTTCATAGTTTCTTTGTGGAAGGTACAATTTCTATTTGCTTCCTGTATAACTTACCAATAGAAACTTAAAAATTATTTTGTATTTGACAAATGTTACAACTGGAATGTGCTTAATAATTGACATAGAGTCATAAATCTAAAAATTTTCTCTCTTCCCCTATAGGGTTCAGTGTCCATAGCATTTTAAAAATAATTTAGTTTAAGTCTGTTTGATGGTTAGAAATAGAAGGTAATGCTCTAAATAGGAGACAAAGTGTCTTCTGCATTTGATGACTTAAAAAAATGATTCCATCACTTCTTAGCTGTAAGAATATCAGCTAAGCAACTAGACGCTATAAACATCAGCACCCTTATTTATAAAGTTCAGATAATAGTCACTTGCTTTCTCTGTATCTTCCAAGATTACTGTGTGGATAAAAGCATCCAATGATGATTTTTCATAGAGACATTTCTCATGTTCTCAACAATGTTTGCCTTTGTGTACACGTATTTATCAAAACTTTATCTTCTGTTTTGAATTATAGTTATTTATGTGGGTGCCTTAACGAGGTTGATGCTAGAACTCTTTGAATGGGGAAACTACACACTGCTGTCGTATCTTCAACACTAATAAGCAGAGTGCCTCCTATCCAACAATGATGATGAAAAATATTTTATATATGACTTTAGTAGTATATTCAAATTTAATTATTAACTTATTAGAACTCAATCATCTCTCACACATACACACAGATACACACAGGTCTATATGAAAAACCGATTTTGAATTCTGACTTTCTTATGTTAATAAGAAAAATGAAAAGCTGAATTTTTCCTCTCTCTTCAAACATGTATGTCCAAGGCCAAGTTTGAAGATCAATTTTACCAAAGAAGAGCGATGATGTCTGGCTTGACTTAGATAACTGCACTTTGTTTTGGTTGGTGCAGGAAAAACAAGAATAAGTGTGTGTGGGTGTGTGTTTCTAGGTTTCAGGAGGTGGAATAGGATGCTTTAGTAACAGGATTCTAGAAGAGAAAGATAATGGTCTTGAAGGAAGGTGCCTTGAACGGGGAGCAGGAAGCCGATATTCACAATAGAGTCTGGTGTATCACC
Organism: Loris lydekkerianus; assembly: GCA_963574355.1. Lineage (NCBI taxonomy): Eukaryota > Metazoa > Chordata > Mammalia > Primates > Lorisidae > Loris > Loris lydekkerianus. Next base: position 10,181 of record CAUYPK010128785.1, read on the forward strand.
TCGGTTACATAAGTTAATCTAACTCTGCTGCCCTTTTCGTGTCTGAAAAATGATCAAGAATGACAGATTCTCAGTCCTGGAAGGTTTGAAGGGAGCAGGAAAAGCGAGACTGAGATTTTAATTCTTTCTTTAATTGGACTCAGATTTTATGACTCTTATGTCACAGAGAATCAAAAATAGAAATGTTTGGTATTGAGGCAATAGGTTGACTGCTGGGTCTAGTTGTATCCAGGACTGTTTACTATATTAAGTGAATAATGGGACATGTGATTCATTTCTCTGAAAGCTGATTGCTCTATGAAAAGATCTGTTATTACTTCCAGCTTAAAACAGAAACCCACAAACTCTCCCTGACAATACTCAGAATTTCTGTTTTTAACAAGATCAAGTCCTTTAAGGATCACAATGTTTTGATGAGGAATATTTAAATATGCAAGTTTAGTTAAAAGTAAAAGGAATATACTATAAGTACACATTGATAATAGAGTTCAGGGTAAAGAATGGCGCTAGTAGTAAAGAGGGACATTTTATAATGATTAACCATTCAGTTACTTGGGAAAATATATCATCTGTGTGTGTTTACCTAAAAACTGAACTTAAAATATAGGAGGCAGAAAAATGGCAAAACCGAAAAATAAATTAATAGACACATGGTTATAGTTGGTGATAGCAACAATCCTCCTCAGTAAATTAGTAGTCAGAAAAGCTATAAAGATGTATTAGCATATATTCATAAAAGACTCTAGCAATAGTATCAGCCAATTTTACCTAACTGACATTTACAGGATATTCCATCTAGTAATTATAGAAAACGTGCTTTTCAAGTACACAGGATGCATTCACTAAGATAGTTGTAGACAGCAGAGCCGTGGTACTTTAGAAGATCCCAGTTCTACTCCCAGGTTTGATGACTCCCTAGAAAGATTCACAGGACTCAGAATAGCCCTTATAATCACAGTCAATGTTTATTGCTGAAGTTATAAGCCAGATAATAACCAAAATGCTTGATGTAAATTAAAATTTATGGACCCAGGGATCTACAAATATTTGTAGCATACAGCTCATTAATAAAGTCCATTCTTGTGACTGTTCTTAGACTTTACCTTCTATGTATGACCTTTCTAATTTTCTTCCAACAGACACCTTTTTTTATTCTTCTATAATACCCATATTTGATGCCAAAATTGTTAGTTGGGAAAATAATTATGTTATGGAACTGATTTGAAAGGTATTTTGACACAGTTTAATATTCCAAAAGATTTTTAATTTTGTGGGCTTTGCTAATTCATGAATTTTTTTATCTTGGAATTTTTTACATCCTTCAAGCATTTTTTTCTTTCTCTCTATTTTTGTTAATTTTAGCAGCAGCTTCCATGTGAACTTATGGCCTGATATAAGCAAGTTTTCTCCTCAAAAATTATTTTAGAAATCTGCTTGAAAAAGCTCATACTAGTAATGTAATTATGGCGCCATGTGTATATCAATCTTGGTAATGCTTAGTTTAAAAAAAAAATTCTTTTTCATAATCCTCTCTCCTCACCCACCCACTTACTGGTCATGCTTCTCTGTTCCAAGTTTAGCTCAACTCTTCAAAGACTGGGCTTCCTTTCCTTTCTTTCTTTTTTTTTTTTTTTTTGCAGTGTTGAGAAGAGGCTTCTGTTTTTAAGAGCACATTCTTTTCCTGAACTTTCTTCACTGAACATCTTCCTCAGACTAGTATTAACTTTTACTTAATTGACGAGACTTTTATATATTACTACTGCTGTTTTAATTTTATGTAAATGAACATTCATGCCATGTTGTGACAATATACTTTTTATATTTGTTTCTTGAAAATGCACTCACAGTAATTGCTTTGTGACAAATATGTGTAACAAGCACACATTTCCCAGAAACAAAATACCAGTTCAAAGATGTTTGTATCAAATTTTGAAAAATATTTATTTTATGCATTTACCAGAAAATTAAGCTCACAAAGTTAGAGGGAGGTGATTTGTAACTGGCAGTTTTATTATACTTTTAAGAATGTGTGGGTTTTCTTTATATGCATCAAAATTATTGAGTTTTTTGTAAACATTCATAATTTTCATTTAGTTGAAGATCTTTAAAATCTTCTTTTAAATTAAGCATCTGTTGTTCCAAAATTAGTATCAAAGTATTATGTTACTTTGCCTCGAAATTGTACTTTATAAAATCAGATTCTATCTTATGCTCATATGATCCAAAAAATAATTCAGACACATCTCCTTGATATTGTCCTATAACTAATAACATTTGATACTCACTTTTGAGTAAAATTTTACTTTAGAATGAGAAGTATCATCTTAGGAAAGGTCACGTGAATACTAGCATTTTCTGACTTGTGAGAAAAGACTAATGATGTAAAAGTAACTGATTAATTGATGACATTATTATTATTGTTGTGTTGTTGTTGCAATTTTGGCTGGGGCCAAGTTTGAACCCACCACCCTTGGTACATGCGGCCAGCACCCTACTCCTTGAGCCACAGGTGCCACCCTTGATTACATTATTTTACGACCAAGAGTTACTTGTACAAAGACATGATCTTATATGTTAATTGGAAATTACAGATACACATCTACATAGTGAGCAGGTTTTCTAGTCTAAAGTTTAGTTTAGTTTAGTTTTAACCTTAGTTGCTAACTGATCATGTCATGTTGCATTCTATGAAGGTCATCCTGTGGTGAATCAATGTTTACCAACATTCTACTTCATACACTTGTTCTGACTTAAAATAATGTCTTCCCTGGAGTGAAGGATGAAGGGATGTAGCATTTCTGAACTCTCCTCTTCAAAACCAACATAAACAACAAAAGGCAGAAAAGACAACACACAAAACTCCTCTGTGAAACGTTACTCTACAGAAGCATTATCTATGAAGAAACGGACAAATGAAGTGATCTTTGGACAACACTCACAATGCGTGGAAACAATCTATACCACACTGAATTTTAGTCAGGAAAGAGCAAAAAGCTCTCCAGACTGAAAGAGAGAAAAATCCACTTAGTCTGAAAAAGAGAAAAGCAGATCGTCCATTAATCAGTCTGGGAGAACAGATATGGATTGCAGCTGGAGAATGCCGGAACAGTCCCCTCTTTGAGTGATTACTGCTTTATTATCAGTGACGCTACCAAATCTGTTTTTCTATACTCTTCTATCAGTGGGAATACCAATTGCTAAACTGCCCCCACCACATGATTAGTACTTGATCTCTAGTTTCCCTCCAAGTATCCTAATCTCAACTCAGAAACAGCAACCAATTCAAAATTGAGTCCCACCTTTGGTAGATTCTCCTTTTGACTATTCAGAATGAGCTGAAGCCCCACAGAAGATCTCCTCTCTTCCCTCTTATAAAGTAGAATCCCACTGTTCCTCTGGAGTGTTGTCCCTTGCCTCACCGAGACCATAAATCTGATCTCATCAGTTCATAGGTTTGTTTCTGGTGGTCTTTGCCTGAGCAGGCTTCAATGTTCAACATAGATTTCTTTACAAATTGGAGCACAGGCTGAAGGGCAAAATCAAGCATCACTTTACGGCAACCACTGAGGCCCTGCTAACCTTTGGATTTCAAATTGCTAATTGCTAGGACTGCAAGAGAATACATTTCTTTTTGTTTTATCCACCAAGTTTGTGGAACTTTTCTCTTGTAGTCCTAAGAAAGAGTTTGGTACTGGAGAGAGGGCCACTGTTGTAACAAATAACTAAAAAATGTGGAAGTGGCTGGGAATTGAGTAATAGATAGAGTGATGGAAAAATTTTGAGGCACTTGATAGTGAAAACCTAAATCGCACTGAAGAGACTATTGGTGGGAATGTGGGTGTTCAAAGTGAATTCTTTGAAGGCTCAGAAAGAAGTGAGAAAAGCTGTAGAGAAATCTTTAATCATCTTAGAAGTACATATGCCATCATAAGCATAATATATGGAAAAATGTGAAAATTAATGGTGTTTCCAGTATATCTTCAAATGGAACATATTATTGAACAATGGAGAAAAGTTGATCCTTGTTATAAAGCTGCAGAGGACTTGGCTGATTTATGTTCTTCTGTTACATGGATAGTAGAACTTGTAAGCAATGAATGAGACTATTAAGCTGAGAAAATTTCCAAGCAAAGTATAGGAAGTGCAGCCTGGTTCCTTATTGATGTTTTTAGTAAAATGTGAAAACAAAGATAAATTAAGGAATATCTGGTTCAACAAGAAGGAACAGCACTTGATAATTTGGAAAATGTTTAGCTCCTCCAAGTAGTGTGAAGAATGTGACTGAACAATCCTAATTGCATATGCTAAAGAAATTTGCAATGTGACTCATGGATTTAATCAACCATCTCAGCAGAAGGCAATAATAGAGACTGATTATCCAGGAAAGATCTGCAGAGAATCCTCATATCTAATGATATGAACTCCCTGAACATCCATGGAAGACTGACAAGGTCATAATTATACCAGTAAAAAACAATGCCAGGCTGGATGGCAAGTGACAGAGACAGAAAAAACGAAAGGAAAAATGGGTTTGAAGACAGAGCTATGGAGATAATGACCTGGGTGATCGAGCCTCCTTGGGTAGAAAGTATGGGCCTGTCACACTGATGGACTTACAGGGCAGGGATGTGACCCACCCCAATGACCCAGAGGACTGAGTATCCAGCCATAGAGGATTATTCTCAAGCCTTGGAATCTAATGAAGTTAATCTTCCTGGGTTTTGGACTTGCCTGAAACCTGGGGCTCATTTTTCAATCATCCATTTCTCCCTTTGGGAATGGGAGTGTCTGACTGGTCTATACTTGTCCCTCCACTGTATCTGAAAGCAGATGAATTCTTTGGTTTTCACAGGTCCACAAGTGGAGAGGAATTTTTCCCCAGGATGGATCCAAGTCTCACACATAAATGATTTAGATGATTCTGATGATGGGATTTAAGACGTTTTGAATTTATGATCATTAGATGAAATTTTGGACATAGAGTTGATGTTGGAATTAGTTAATATATTGAACAGATGTTGGAATATGATACATATAATCTGCATATCAGAAGGATGTGAATTTTGGGGATTTAGAAAGCATGCTGTTATGGGTATGTTGAAATATTAACCTCCAGTGCCCCTAGAATGTGACCTTATATGAAAACAGTTGTGGTAGATAAATTATTAAGATGAGGTCATAAGGGAGTAGGGTGGACCCTGATCCAATTTGACCAGTAATTATTAAACTGCTAAGAAATTTTTTCAGAACATGTAGCACACACATTCAATGAAAAAATGGGAAGATGTTGATGAAAGGCTACAAACTTTCAATTATTAGTTAAATAAGTTCTAGTTATCTATTGTAAATCATGAGTTGTGGTAAATATGTTAATTAATATGTAGTAACCATTATGCAGTGTATACATATATCAAGTCATTGTATTGTCCACTGTGAATATAAAAAATTTTTATTCATATATACAACTTATGTCAATTAAATATTTTTAAATAAAATATTTAAAAATTCAGGAAAAAAGTTAATTAGACACAAAATGCAGGAAATCAAATAAAAATAGACAATTTTAAATGGAAGGAGAAGATACATTGTTTATGAAGGGATGATCATTAAACTGACTGCAAATTTCAAATTAGCAAAGACAAATGCCAAAAGACAAGGGAATGTTTTCTAAGTAATGAAAGGAAATATTGACCAATTTATAATTTTAAACAATCTAGATTACAAGTGAAGTATAAAGGTGGAACAGGGTCTTTTCTGACAAAGGCTGACTTTACCTTATGCTAACAAATTTAGGAAATAAGTATATCAGTAAGAAAAAAAATTAAGCTCAGGAAATATTTGTGGGTTTTTATGATGTGATAGTAGAGAAAAAAACCTGAAAGCAGTTGGAAAAAATTGTAAACTCTGAGCAGAATTTTCCAAAATTTCAAATTCATGTCTGGTAAGTAAAAGAAAAAACAGTATTACATCTACTTGCTTAAAAGTATAGAAAAGATATATCTCCACTAAAAAAAAAAAAAAAAAAAAAAAAAAAAAAAAAAAAAAAAACAAAAATGTTTAATGATTAAAATTTAAAAATAAAAACAAAAAAATAAGGAATAGCACAAATATGTACAAATTAT
>CAUYPK010128797.1:0-57292 GCA_963574355.1 Loris lydekkerianus
TGAAACTGCCTCTACCTAGATACAGCCAATGTGGTACCATGCTACTGGCCCGACCCTGTCACGCATCTCATCCCCCACCTTCTTTCCCTGCCCCTTCCCCACAATAAAAAAATTAATAAATTCAAAAAAAAAAAAAAAAAAAAAAGTATATTTATCTGTAAAATGTAAAGCATAAAATTTGCTATACTTATTTGACATATAAATCAATGTATCATACAATTGCTCCTATGTGGGAAATACTGAGCTAGGTGTGGGGGTTGTAGATAAACATTAGAATAACCCTGATTTTAAGAAATTACAATTATACAAAAGGAATGGGAATATTAAAAATAACTCAAGGCAGATGATGATCCACAATAAAAGAGACGTATAAATAAAGAGTTATGGGTTTTCCAAAGCTAGAGAGCCCTTGTAGTTGGAGAACTCAAAGAATATCTTATGATAAAATGATTTTCTTTTTTATTGGGTAGATGCCGAGTAATGGGATTGCAGGATCAAGTGGGAGGTCTAGTTTGAGTTCTTTGAAGGTTCTCCATACTTCCTTCCAAAAAGGTTGTATTAGTTTGAAATCCCACCAGTAGTATAAAAATGTTCCCTTCTCTCCACATTCACACCAGCATCTGCAGCTTTGAGACTCTGTGCTGTGGGCCATTCTCACGGGGGTAAGGTGATCCACTCAGGGTGGTTTTGATGTGCATTTCTCTGATAATTAGTGACAATGAGCATTTTTTCACATGTTTGTTAGCCATTCATCTGTCTTCTTTAGAGAAGGTTCTATGGGCATTGGCACTAGACTGTTTATAGCAGCTCAATTTATAAACGCCAAATTGTGGAAACAACCTAAATGCCCACCAATCCAGGCATAGATTAATAAGCTGGGGTATATGTATACCATGGAATACTATTCCAGCCACTAAAAAGATGGTGACTTTTACATCTTTTATATTAACCTGGATGGTGGTGGAACCTGTTCTTCTTAGTAAAACATCACAAGAATGGAGAAGCAAGACTCCAATGTACTCAAGTCTCATATGAGGACAATTGATACCAGTGGAGGATGGAGGATGAGGGAATGGGGGAGCAGAGAGAGAAGGAGGGAGGTGGTGGTGGGGTCACTGTGAAACCCCTCTTGGTGGCAGGACATAATTATAACAGAGACTTTACCTAACAAATGCAAGCGGTGTAACCCGGTTCTTCATACCTTCAATGATTCCCCAAGAATAAAAATTAAAAACAAAAAAGAATACCTTAACATTTGAAGCCTACTTGAATTAGTTATGAGTTTTAGCATGGAAAGCCTGGGGGAAGAGTGACATATAAACAGAATTGGAGAGATCAAAACAATAGTAACAGTAAAATAATAAAGAGACTTCTAGAACTCAAAACGGGTCTATTTGTCTGTATTCTGAGGCAAATTACAGAAGGGGGACAGGCCCGCCAATGATCTAAAAGAAGGACGAATTAAAACAGATTAGGATAAGAATTTGACTTTTACCTAGTAAGCAATAACAATGCTTATAATATTTATAGGCATTGATAATTCAAAAAAATTCTACTAAGTGCTTTTCAAGGAGAGCTTCATTTTATCCTGTCAACAGAGTGAAGAGGTAGCCACCTTATTATCCCGTCTTCTAGACAAGGAAATGAGGTTTAGCTAGATGAAATAATTGGGCCAAGATTTTAAGCTCTTTCCTTGGTGACAGAGGTAAAATTCCCTGTTGGCCTAATTCAGTAGGGCCTTTCATCATGTGGATGTATGGGGAAAAGTTTGAGCTACAGAGCGACAGTGTCATAGCCTTAAGGATTTGGCCTGATCTCATCCCTGAAGGAAGCATTTCTTAGATCTCAGCACTACCTTCACTGTTAACTTTCATGGTATTCTGTATTGGTACTGTTCTGCGCAAATATCAACCCATGTTGTAATTTCTGTTTTGATTTACTGGAAAACATGAGAAGTTCTTCAGGGTCAGGAAGTTTGATTCTGGCTTCTTTTCCTAGTATATTATTGGATAACATGTTGGGCTCTCCACAGTGGAAAATAAATACATACTATCAAATGAATTATTATAGAAAATGAAATAAAAAATATTTAGGATGGATTAGAGGGAGGTGAGACACAGGCAGGACAATCAGCCTTTAAATCAGCAGGTCTTTACATCTGCAGACATCTACCCCTCCTGGTTCATCAGTTTTGTCTTGTTAACACCCAATGAAAGATCATTCACCTTTCAAGTCCTCTATCAGCTCCCTGTAATTAAATTACCATGTTCCCTTCTCTGCAGTTTTCCTGAAACTCCCAAAACACTCCATTCATACCATAAGCAAAACACTGACAAAACTACAATGCATTTACCTGGACATGTTAATTCTCCTACTGTATTCTCACCTCATTGAGAAAAGGGCTATATCTCATCTACATCTATTTCCCAAGGTCCTAACAAATTCTAATATATATAAATAAAATTTGGTTGACTTGTCAAAGAAGATATAATTTGCACATGGTCTATAGTGTAGAGTTGGAATCAGAAAGAAAATATCATATTTAATAGAGAGCAAAATAAGATGACTCATCAAATAATTATATTTGAAAGAAAAAACAGTTGAAATTTATAGACAATGCATCTCTAGCTTTAGGTCAGTGAAAAATGGAAAACAGTTAAAAAGTGGTCTCAGGGTGATTGATGGTTGACTATGGAAATTGCCTTATCGCTGGAGGATAATTTTCTTGGATAAACAGGTATGCTAAGGTTACAAATAAAAAAGAAAATTGAGCAGCAACTAGAAATTTATAGCTAAAATTATTATCTTGAGTTGTTTTGGTTTTTATTCGCCTGGGGGAGATACTCTCCTATGTTTCTTTCTACAAGTATAATTATCCATTTACTATTCCTTCTAGGAAAACCTTTCCCCTAAGCAATAGCACTAAGTGTAAATATGATATCCTCAGAAGGTTGCATCCGAATTTTAAGCATTTCTAACTGTTAAATACACCATTTCAATTTTGCCTACCTTTTGGAGTTGAAATAAATACTTTATATATTCATTTGAAATAAAAACTGGTGAGCAGCATTGCAGAGAAAAAACTAGCAGTCTTTGGAGAATAAAAGCAAATCAATAGTAATATCTTTCAGAAAAGAAGCACTTTTGTTGACAGAAGGTGCATGGTTTAATGGGAAGCAAAGTAATCTTTGTTTTCAGTCTGACTGTTGGGCTGTGCATGAGAAATGACATGTTCTAACGTCCTGCTGTACATTAAAAGTAGTCCAGCGTATTCAAAGTATAGAGAGAAAATGACTTTCCTTGTAGCAATGGAAATAGTGGCCTTAATTATTTATTTTTGAGACAGAGTCTCACTTTTTCACCCTTCGTAGAGTGCCGTAGTGTCATAGCTCACAGCAACCTCAAACTCTTGGGCTCAAGCAATTCTCTTGCCTCAGCTTTCGAGTAGCTGGGACTACAAGTGCCCACCACAACACTGGCTATGTTTAGAGGTGGGCTCTCACTCTGGCTCAGGCTGGTCTCGAACCTGTGAGCTCAGGCAATCCACCAGCTTCGGCCTCCCATAGTGCTAGCATTACAGGCATGAGCCACTGTGCCTGGCAACTCATGGCTTTAATGCATAACATAGTAATAATCTTCACACTTTTTTTTGTAATTTTATAAATTTCTCTTCATGTCCCAATGAACCTATTCCATTAAATTATCCCATCTTCCCCCCAGAAGGGCAATAGAGGAGTTTTCACCTTTAATTGTGACTAAGCTATTTCATGTCTGATCTTGGAATTTGATTCAGGTTTTCATGGTGATGGTGTTGATGATGATGACAGCAATGACAACTCAATGAAGATAAACTTGTCCAGATAGATAAATGTAACTATGGGCATAGTTGTAGCTATACATAGCTACAGTAATAAAGCAGTGAACATTTTCATGCTATGGGAAAAGAAAATTTTATTTTGATCTAAATACTAATACTATTTTGATTCAGATACTAAAGTAAATAATGGGGAGCAATATAAGCAATCAATAACTGTCTTAGACCTTAAATACCTAAATCAGTGTAGGAACGTCCTTGTAAAATTACAATAGAAGTAGTAACTACGGTCGCAGTCCCACACAGAAAATCTAGTAAAGAAGGATTGATGTTTAATGACTATGTGTATTAAATTAAATAAATATAAATTATTTTATTATCTGTAGCAAAATGAAGTGTATAAATTTGTTTCTTTGAATTTCCAATAAACTGAAAAGCACATTCAATGACCAGAGTTTGTTGGCATTAGTTGAGACAGCACATTTACATTTGCTGTTTTACAAAATGCAAAAATACAAATAAGGCAGCCCTTAGTTTCAAGAGGGTTATGGACGAAATTTTGCTTTGAGAAAGTTAAGTGTTTAAGGAGTTATTAGCAGTCACTTACAGCCACACAGCAATATATTTTAGCTTAAAATTTATATTTTGCCTCAAAAGTGTTTAAAATGTTTTATTTATATTTTTGTAAAACAATATTTACTATACTTCATATAAATATGCAAAAATTAAATGGTAAACACAATTCATTTCAATACCATTTTATAACCCTTAGTGGAAATTCACATCTGTTCCAATGATTCCCAGTACAATGTTCACTTGGAAAAGAATCTGAAGCCAGAGAAAATTCATTAATATACTATGACACGGCCACCAGGTGGCTCCAAATACCGAAATATGTTATTTTCCCTCTGGCAAAGTGAATATAAACTATTATCAGAAATATTAGAAGCAATTTACCCTATAAATGGGTCAATACTTCAAAAACATAAATTTATCTCAACCCTATGATCAAGTTTTGAATTGTATTTGACATTGTCTTAATTGAAGGCATTCAAAGCAACACATCAAATGACTGAAAATCTTCAAAGGTTTTGAAGGATTTTGAAAGAAAATGATTGTTACATTCTACATAATTAATTATTCAATAACACTTATTTTCTTAGGTTTTTAAAATTAATTTATCCTCTCATTTGTAACAATTTTATTCACACTTTATTTCCAGCTAAACAAAAGAAGAAAAAGTAGACAAACTAATGAACTTTGGGTGGTCTAGTAAAATTAAAAGATTTTAAAATTAAAGTATGTTTAATTATTTAGCCCATGGAAGGCCTAATGCTGAATGCATACTTTGTAACTTGCCATGCAAATTAAATTAAGGATGTATATATTAATAGAATTTTTTTTAATTTTAGCCATCCTGATCAATCAGATATATAGTTAAATCATTTTTTCAGACATTACAATAAAGTTGCAAAGAAGAAGAATGCTACTGAATGGCCATAGATTTTAATATAAATGATAAGTAATATATCATGACTTTGATTTAAAAGATAGTGCATGACAAAACAGATATTAAATGTAAATATACAGCTATGGCAAAAAAAAAAAAAAAAGGAGAATTATCTTTACTAGTTTCACTAAATTATACCTGTCAACCAAGTTAAGTAGTCTCTGTCATAGCTCATCTGACATTTACAAGTTAGTAGATAAGATGAAGGGTTAAGTATGTCCTTTGAATATCTGAATTTCTAAAATAATATAGTAATTGGTCCTGAGCTATAAATAATATTGAAAAGTGAAAACTATGATATAATTCTGAATTTTTTAAATAAAGTTTTGAGAAGAAAGTATACATGGTCCCATCTATAAATGTATATTTTATAATCTCAGTATTTTGGTTTGTTTCTGCAATCCCCAGAGATCATTCAGCTGCTTTTTAAATTACTACACAAAGATGCACAGAAAAAGGAAGAAACTGAAACAGTGAATTTAAATTGCTCTTCATATCACCTTGAATGTGAAGAATGAATTATCTAAATAAAACCTGTTACATTTTTCACATTTAGCTGCAGGTTCTGTCTTCATCAGTTTCAGGGACCTGGTCTAGGAAGTCAGTAGTCCCCTGACCTTTCAGCTTGTAATAGAGAGTGCAGAATTATTCTTGAGATTTATAGCTATCAAAACTTTAATGAGATAATTTCTATAATACACTGCCTTTGTTCATCATTCTTTTTCTAATTTTCATTACTCTGACCTCAAGAAGGAGAATCTGTGAAAGGAACCATTACTGCAGGATATTCAAAAATGGCTCTAGTTTCACCTGAGTGAGTTTATGTGGCTTATGGAATTCACAACACTTAGTATCAGTCTTCCTAATGCTTTCTCCCTTCTCTGTCCCCGTTTCAGAACCTTCACACCATTTTCAAAATTCATCTCCAGTAGTTCCCACATTCATGCAATGACTATCCAAGAATGCAGTTGAAGTGTGCAGGTCACATTAAACTCTGCGCAACTGACATTATCACAATCATCAGAGACTAAATATATTTATGATAGTTATTATATATTGAACCATTTCCAATTACAATAATAGACTTACGAACTCTTTCCAATTATTACAATAGATAAATCAACAATGTTATGGTCATTATTTTCATCAATGAAAATGTTATGGGTCTCACTTCCATTTCCCATCTTTGGAATGAAGAACGTATCATGTTGTCAGGAGAATCAGACTTAAAACACCAAGAATTTCTCACTTTAATTCAAGCAAAAAATTATTATTATATGATGAAAGTTAAAATTTTTAAATTCTTAACAGTTTTGGCTAAGTCATACCATACGGTATGGTTAAAACAAAACACACTTGATATGAATGAAAAACACAGGTCCCGTGAATTAACCCCGGGAAAGCTAACAAGGAGCAGTAGAACACCTATTGTGTATTTTTGCTGGACTTTATAGTAATTGCTTCTTTTAATCATGATAGTTGCCCTAGTATGTAAGTGCAATTATTTAATCCCATTCTGCAGATAAAAAGCTACCATCACTATTAAATATTAAGTATACGTAACGTGGTACTGCCAGGATTTAAGGCCAGACAGCTTGGTGCCATGGTCTATGATGTTATGCATCAAAGTTTCTTGTGGGTGCACTTAGGTCAGGGTCATTACATTTTCTAAGAAAGAAAATCTCAGTACCTCTGGCATGCAGCCTTATTGCTGTATAGGTTTTCTATTAAACATGACCTTCACCAGTTTTCCTCACATAAACAGAATTTTATATAGGAGAGTCCTTTTCACAGAGTAACTGAGTTTGACATTCAAAGTGGCTTCTATGGTGTGCATATTTTGATTAGTTTGGTGGTGTTGAAGCTCCTGTTCATAAAAATGTTTAGAGATAGAACTTTGGGGTCTGCTGGCCGTCAGACACACATTTTTCAGTAGACTTCTTGACTTGGACGGGTCTATCAGTCCCAATTTTGAATTCTTTCTTTCTCCCATACAGTCCCCTGTATCTGTACAATGGCTACCGGCTACTGCAGGTGTGAAGCGCAGCTCAGATCACCAACCAAGAGGCTACTCCTGCCTGAAGCACCAGTCCAGAGCCTACTCTTACAGCGCTACTGAATCTTAGGCTACACAAAAACATATCTCAAACCAGACTTCTAAGTCATTCTGACATTTTCTTACAAGATGTCATATGGCTTTAAATAAAATAATGCAGCTTTAAAATGTAGGTGAAGTAGAACCCTGCATTATTCTCTTTAAAAGCACCTAGTACTTATCCTTTGTATATTTATCCTTATCCTACATAGATATGTAAATATCCTATATTTATACTTATCCTTCTTATAAAACTAGAATATAACAAGTTGTGTGACTATTCATTCAATGCCTCACTGTAAAGGAGGCTTTTCTTTTCTTTTTTTCTCTCACCAGGTTTGTATCTCTGGTGGTCGTCACAGGACCTGGCTTATATTAGGCACTTCAAGAAGACATGGCAAATGAATGAATGAAACAAGATATTAAGTTTGTGTAGTAGTATTTATAACAGAAAATCAAAAGGCAAGACTTTGTGTTAGATGGAGGGATAAGTGACTTCCCAATGATATTCTGATAATTAATTTTAGTACTAGTCCATAAAAATGGAAACATTTAAAACATAGTTACTTACATTCAGATTATAAATCATATGATATTTAATTGTGACTATCTCACATTAGAATCTGCCTCCACTCAAGGACAAACTTATATTAAATTAATGCTTATATCTCTAGATGCAACTCAAGGGAATGGCTCATAGCAACTTCCCCCAAAATGAGGGAAATTAATTAGGAGCTAAGGAATAATTAAGCAAATTATTTATAGAAACAAGGAAACTATATAAACTTATAATGGGAAATGCAAAAGTAAAAGTATAATACATGCAAAAGAGTAAACAGAAATACAAGATGGCCTAAAATCAAAAGAAAGTTAAATTAATGAGTGTGGGTTTTATATTGTCACATTATTGAGCTTCTCAGCATGATTAAAAATTGAAGATTTCCAAGAAGATGTTTGGGGACAGTGGTTTATACACTAAATCCTATTTTACTTCAATAAAAAACAAGACTTTTTTTGTCAACACTTTCATCTTCTTGGACCTGCCTAGAAATAGGCTTGCCCTACAAAGTGAAGTGAAATAATATCTTTCCTCTGAAGTCAGGATTATTGCAGCTGTTTCTCTAACTTCACATATCCACTGGGCCAGATTTCATATTTCATATTGTATGATGGTGGATAATCCAATTTCAGGAAAAAAATGTTTAGCAAATCAAATCTTAACTTAGATTTTAGTGGTATTTCACTTTTTTGGTGTCGACAAATCATTGCATTTATTCCCGTTAGTAAAGTTTTACAAATAAATTTTAAAAATTACATAAAACTATCAAGTTATTAACTGTTGAAAAATTGGGACTCATGCTTTAAAAGGCATAGTAGCTAGGAAAGAAGAGACGCTCAGATAAAAGTAGAGTTTTCACTTTTTTTTTTTTATTGCATCCATCTAAAAGCCTTTTTGTTAGCAGGGGAATATCATTTGTTTAGTGCAGAAGTTCTATAGAAAACCTCCACTCTTCACTCAGCAGTTAGAAAAAACAAAAGAAAGAAAGAAAGAACAGTGCCTCTAAATATACACCTATGTTTAAGATTCAGTTTTTAACTAATCTTCAAAAGAATAACTGAAGCCATGGTTGAGGAGGCAGATATATAAAGATTTTCCATAAGTTCCTATTCATGGAGAAATAATTCATTTAGGAAGCCAAATGCAAACAGAATAAATCTGCATATTGAAAAATTACTTTGTGACAAAATATGGTTCAACACTATAGTGCAGGAATATACCTCAACTTACCATGTTTAGAAAGAAGCTTTTAAAAAATTTGGGAAATTTTATAGATGATGAAGTAATGGTTACTCATTGGGTACTTAATTCCTTATTTGATGAAACAAGTTGGCATACACTTTATTTTACTCCGATAATTTAAAGAAATGCCACACTGTTGGTTTCAAAAGTTTGTAACTGAGTTAGAGGTAGATAAATGATAAGGTTTCACTTTCTTTAAAGCAAATAATTTAAATATCATAGTTGAATACACTTTGCAGGTTGAAGAATCACACAATAAACACAAAACTTATAAAAATTCTCAGATAGTTCAAATATTCTCTAATATATCTAAATATGAGGATATTAGTTTAAAGTTTGTCTTCAGAAGTCAAATTATCTAGAAATATGGTCCCTCATTTAATTTGAAGTTTGATTAAAAAATTATGGAAATATTCAATACTTTCAAATATCACCAAAGTTGCAAGAGATTCAAAGGAAGTTTATTTAACTTGATTTAGTGGGAGTGGAACTACATGAAAAAGAAGAATCAATTACATTTTAAAATGTGGTTAGTATTATGTATAAAAAATTATCCCTCATTTTCTAATTCCTGAGGCAAACATGTTGATTGCCTTTTACCTATTTGAATAAGTATATCAAATTTTGACTTTGGTTCTTATATTTGTACATATTACTTTAAAAATGCATAGAGATCCAAGAATAACTCATGTTAAAATATTTATTTTATTCAGTTTATTGATTATTTTGTTTTGCCACACATTCTGCTTAACTTGATTATTGTTACAATTTATGCTTCTGGAATTTTAAATTGAATACAAGAAGGAGGAATGGTTGTTTTTCACTCCACAGTGGCTACATTCACTATGCAGTTACTCATTTGTATCAGATTTCACTTTATATTGTAAACTAGTAATATGTGTTTGGTGTAGCAAAGAAGAATCGCCATGTCTAATGAAACAGTTTTCTAGAAACATGTAATTTACATTTAATCTATGTTTAAAATTAGGGCTCTGTCAAACTATTTTAATATCCTTTCTTACAGTAAACCAACAAAGATGCTTAATCCATAACATATGCACTGACTATAAAAATTAATGTCTATGCAGTCTACCTTCTGATAATTTAGAGAAGTCCTTTTATGAATGAGTGTTGATTCCATACCTTACTTGCTGGTGCAATCAACTCCACTGGTGCCCATTTTGACACCTTAGAAACCACAGAGTTATAATATTCATAAGAATTGCTTTCATTTTAAAGGACACAATCTAGCCACCTGCACTGTCATATACTTTATGCTATAATGCAAAGGATAAGATAATACATTTAAGCTACAATGTAGCAGATGATAGAACACTGGCCATAAAAATCACAAATTTACAGAAATATTTTATATTGAGGTAATATAAAAAAATTTAAAAAAGCACATGGGAAACTATTCAAGGACTTTGGTAATGGTTATACACGAGAAAGGAGAGAAGAGAGAGAAAGAGAGAGGGAGAAAGAAAAGATGTCTTGATAAATTTATGAGGCTCAGCAGGGCTCTGAAGTGTTTAGAAAAGTCATTTAACGCAGAATGTCCTGTTGTGTGCCATGTTGTATTGTATCTCACAGCCTATCTCTTTATACTGTCGTAAAGTTTAACATGTCATTTAATTTTAATTTATATCCCTGCATCATATAGAGTACGTAGAATTGAGATTGTTTGCCTGACCAAAAAAAAACAGATTGAGAATGAGATCCCATGGTTTGGTAAAGGGCTTTCTAGTGTCACTGACAAACTCTACAGCTATGACTCCCTTTACTGTAAGGGATTGTTACAGGAAGGCACTTCACTCTCCTTTAGGGAGGTATTATTTTTAAGGAAAGCTACATGTTATTTTCTAAAATGATGTAAAATATAATTTTATTTTACCCATTCTTATTCAGTTCACAATTTTCCCTTTCCTTAATTGCACTTCCAGTACGGTTAAATGTTTAACAAATGTCTCTTGTCATATAGTTTATAGGGCATCACATACATTGCAAGAAAGAAATAGGAAAAAAAAAGTAAAGAAATTGGTGAAACAAAGTACTTATGTTATCCAAAAAAAAGTCACGTCTTTTGTGAGAAGTTGCATTGGTAATAGAGTTAAGCAAAAGTTATATTGAAAACAATTGGAAAAACCTGTCACATTGTTTTAACCGATCAATGTTAATATTTCATTAAGGATAACATATTCCCAGAAATCTACAACTTTAATGTGATACATCTAATTTTTTTTGGCAACGCGTGGCTTGAGTCAGTTCAATTGAATGGTGACCAAAAATTTAAGATAAAGATACCACAAGTGGATTAGAAAAGGGCTCAAGGGCTCATACCAAAATGCCAAGTGAGTGAGGTGCAGCGGAGTCAGAAAAGAAGAAGAGGACAGAGGTACTAAAATACTAAAATCTCAGAAAAAAAGAAAAAAAATTGCTCATTGTTTGAAATTGTATCTTGTTCTTATGCATCAAAAACAAACCTATAATAATGACTGATGCGCTTGTTGGGTAAAGCAAAAAATTGCATTAATGCTCCTTGAGCCTGATCCAAGGCTTTAACAAAAAAAATGAACCTTTAAATTTTTTAAAAAGTTATTCCTACCTGTATATTTCAATTTATTGTAGTGATGACAAAATAAAATTTTTAGTGAACTCATCGGTCTGCATTTGTGTTAAGAAAAGAAAAAAAAGTCTCTTGTTAATTTTCAATTTCTCAAATATGTAGTCATCATGTCATTCTTGGATTCGGTTTTATTTCCCTAAAATAGTCAAAAAAGGGATAATACACTGAACTGAGCACAATTCCCCATTGCTCAGCATCAGTCTAACAGAAATGAAGGGATCTTTCTTGCTACTTGGCTTTTAACTTCAGTTTATTTCAGACATGACTGAGAAAGATAATATATGGTTAGTAAACCAACTCTTCTAAAATCTTATTCCACATAATATTTTGGTTAATCAAAAGTAGCCTCCAAACATAGACCTGAAATTTGAAAATCGATATCTGTAGAAAATTACTTATGATTGGCATAAACAATTTTTATTTTTCTCTATTTTTATGTTTCAGTATTTAATAAGCCCTTGCAATGTGACAACAGTATGAGAATATCATTTGCATAGGAAAAATAAGAATGTATTTTCACCAGTACTTTTGATGCCCAAGGGTTAGACTAGGGGTAGATGGGTTTACAATCCTAATTTGTATTAACAGCTTACTATGCAACAATATTACTGATAATAACACTTAACAAAAATATGGTTCACTTTGCTGCTGAATCAGCATCATCAGAGTCAAAGCCGTTCCTATGCTGCAGCCTAGTGGAATTACTTGGTATAAAAATGACATATTCTGGCAGGACGTGGTATTATTACTGGCTGCAAAGTAGGTTAAGAAACACAGGAAATAAGTCATATGCCCATAAATTTCCCAGATAATATAAACTTTGCCTTTGTTATTTGTTTAGATGAGAAATTAATGAAAGCCAAGTAATTCACCCTATGTTTAATGCAGAAGTCACATATTTTGGAATTAACCTTTTCAGTTTCAAATATTCTATATTTTTCAAGAAGAAAAAGAAATACCTCTTTCAGATTACACACTAACTTTATTAATAATGTGACAGAAATATATACCCCTCAAGATACAGTAGAAAATCATTTTTCTGCCTTTTTTTCTTCTTTTTTAAAGAAAACCCTAGTGTAGGTAAAAATGGAACAATGAAATATTAAATTGATTACCTGTACGGCACTGTTCTTATCAACAAACAGCTAGTTTTTACAAACATCAAGGATCCTCTCCACCTGGAGCACGAATCCGGTACTAGGCAATTGAATTCTTGACCTCACACGTATGACCTGGCTGCTCACATAGTTTACATTCCGTCTTGCCATTTCCCCTCCAAACATCTAAGTGTATGAAATTCACCTCTTTGATTGGAGTCAGGGAAGGCATATGCATTCACCAAAGAAGTCAATTATTTAGCAGCAAGTATCTGAAACCAAATAAAGTATCTGAATAAAATCAGACATCGACTCACACTTTAAAGACACAACCAAAAAAAAAAAAAAAAAAAAAAAAGTGAAAGCAAAAGAAAGAAGCATTTCTTTATATTTTTGTCACCAAAATGGGTTTGTATGTGATGTGTCCCTAAGGCACAGGCACATGCTGTTTATATTTTGTTCACTCTCCAATCCCTTCACCACATCCCTCCCCTAATAAACCATCATTCCCTTATGCGTTGCACATTGAATACATATGTGCCACATTTACTACACTGGGGGGGGACATATTATCTATGCAACTTACAATTCACCTATTTCTCTGGGACATAACCTCTCCTTTTTTTCCTTCATCACTTTAACTAAAAACAAACAAAAAGCTCTATCAATGACACAATGTTTTCATGAAAGTTCTACTAATTAAAAATCCTCACCATACCAGACCTAAAAAATGAGCAGACTCTTGCCAAGTGTTATTCACCACAGAGAAGCTCTTGTAGCTACGTTTTAAAGGAAGATAGAAAGGGGGATGGTGTGCAAGGAGGAAGTCTACTAACATATGCATCGAAGTATAACAGTTGTTGGCGTCAGAGGGACAGGTTATTTTTAATATAGATCCTTCAGGAAAAAAAAAAAAAAGAAGAAGAAGAAAATATAATGCATCTCCAAAGAGATGAGAAGTGATGGATGTGCAGGTTTGTATAATAGATGCTTTTACTGGAATGAAGGACCACAATTATAGGAAAGAGATCTGTACTATGAAAGCAAAAGATGATAGGTCGGTTTTAAAACGATATTTGCCTTTATACCTGTAGACCCCCCCCCTTTTAGTGGTAAGGAGATAGTAGGTTTTTTATCGTAGCAGCATAAAAGCCACTTTCAGTCTGCTGCTTTTGCCCATACTTACAGTGCAATCAATAGTTACTTGTTGGGGACAGGCATTTAGACTTGCAATATGCTGCATTAATTTAACACCACATAAAATATGGATTTTATTGCAGCAGAGACAATAAATGGTGCAACTGCTGACTCCATGGATTTAATCTCCCCCCCCCCCTTTTTTTTTTTATTTCTCACCCCTAATACTTCCGAGTCAGATATAGGATGTGAACATAGGAATTGTACCTATTCAATCCCTGATAAATGTCCATCTATTGTATTTATGTAGATGCTTAGGGACCATTGACAGTTTCAAGGACTCTGTCTTCTGGCTGTCATTTCTCTTTAGATTGAAGGTACCGTGAACTCTGACTAGGAATAAGTGCAGAGTGGATCCATTCATATGCAATGTGAAGTAATGTTAGATGATGTTAGAGTTCCCAGAAACAATGTTATCTCTTAATCGATTTTTCAAATACAGACGAACAAGTATGAGCACGACAAATTACACTCCCTAATACATTTTTTAGTGTTTGTTCAAAGTGATCGAATTCACAAACTCTAATATCCTGACCCACTGTTGAGCATAATATATAATTTATCCAGCTTTACATTACCTATACAGATATTCAAAGCAGTTGTTTCCAGAATTTTAACAGAGTTGTATGCTTATTTATTTATGTATTAAAGACAATTCTTTTTAAACAATTGCAAAATACAACTTAAAAACAAACATTTCTCCCCCCAAGAGGAAAAAATAAAAGACCTTAAGGGAGTTAAAAGAAGAGAGGTAAAGTCTTCCTACCTTATTTTTTTTAATCAGCTTCCGGATAATGGAAGTTGGTCCCAGTCAAAATAACCCAGGAGAAATGGTCACTATGTCCCCTTTTTGTTTGTTTTCCGCTGCTATTTTCTTTCACTGATTCTGTACTTCAATCTAACTCAACCTTTCCCTCAGCATCACTTTTAACTCTGGACGACAGGGAACCGAAGAAAACGGGGGCGAGCTCTCGCTCTGATTGGCTTTCATTCAGTGCTTCTGATTAAGGGGAAAAAAGAAAGAAAAAAAAAAAAAAAAAAAAAGCCAGCAAAGGGGGAAAAAGCCCTTCCTCCCGCGGAGAGAAAGGTTCTGCTGATAGAGCCGCAGCCCTCGCCATGGGAAGGTTAGAGACCGGGAAGCGCAGGGCTGCTGCGAGCACACAGCGATTTGCAAGTGAATGCGCGGGGAGGGCGCAGCCAGAGGAGGCTGTGCTGGAAAGGCGTCCCCTCCCCCGCAGGGCAGAAAGACTCTCTGTTTCAAGGCTAAGGTAATCAGCCCAATCTAATCCGCCTGTGTCCGTAATACAATCTCGGAACAGGACTGCTTCCTGCAATTTTTTTTTTTTTTTTTTTTTTTTCCCCCGAACAGATACTTCTGACATATATATTCCTGCACCATCCTTACACCAGACACCCGAAATCCAAGTATTAACGGAGCGCTAAGACAAAGTGCAATCAGATCTTCAGATCTGATCATGTTACCAGAGTGATTTTGCTGCAGTTTTGAATGTTTTTTGTTTTGCTTTCAGCGAACTTTCTCTTCTGGATCATCCAGATACCATTTTTGGTTGCTTATTGTCATGGGGGAACAGACCTTGCTCATCCTTGTGGAATGACCGTGAGCCAGTGTCGTCTGCTTAATCTTGACAGCTTTCCATTTTAATACTTTATAGATAAAATTGTTCATTAATAATTTAAATATATAATTAATGCAATTAAGATATTTAGACCTTTGGACTTGACACGATCTTCTTATGCTTTTTTTTTTTTTTTTAACTTGTTTTTTTGGTCATAAATATGAGTTTCGTGCCCAAATGCGAGTGGAGTACATTTGGAGGTTCCTATCTTCCTACTTATCTACCCCTATATCAAATTGCAATCAGCCAAACCTTACCAAAGGATGTCAGTATAACTCCACAAAATAATTAACACCTTTACACATTTCTGGCTGTCTGTAGATTCTTTTTAAAGTGCTGTCTGTAAATGAATTACATATGCATATAGTTTATAAAAATAATCTTAGAGCTAAAGGATAAACTATGAAGATTATTTGGTCCAGCTATATATGTATTTTTTTCCTTTTTAGCAGATAGCAACGCTCAGAGTGTTGAATGTTTTGATTAAGGTCACAGAGGTAACTCGAGATGAGGTTAAAAACTATAATGTAAGATTCCCACTTGAGTCCAATATTGTTTCTGGGATGCGGTACTACCTCCTCAGTACCTATTTGATCATTCTAACAGTCACTTGGCCGTTTGTATTGCTGACATAATAAGAAAGAAACTCAATCTCAGGGGGGAAAGAAGGGAAGATTCTAAATTATGTTATTTCAAAAAGTTTTAGTATAGCACATAACCAATGTTACCAAGTAGCTTTATAGTCAAAGAAACCAAACATTTCCACTCATCCAAATTGTATTTAGAGCAAAAAGGGACTTTTGAGACTTAATTTCACAGATGACAACATTAAGATCTGGAAAATTCTAAAGACCCTTCTGAAGTTTCATAACAATAGAGCTATAATTCTGAGTTAACTATTGATCATTTGCCGATAGTTGCCACCCCCAATCAGAGTGCTTTAATTTCAGTGTCAGGTAAAAATAATTATTCCATTTTGTGTGTGTGTGTTATGTGCACCTGTATTAAAATGGTATGTACGTGTATTAGTTCAGTACCATACTGCTGTTGACACATTAAAGCTGGCTGTCGAGATAAATATACAGTAACATATTTTATTACACAGCAACTTTAGTACACACAGGGAAACTCATAGATGGTTTTTCTCTTATTAGATTAACTATAATATTTTTATGCATTTGTTTGTTACTAATTACAAAATAAATGACTATATAATGTGGAGAATTTTTGGATTACATTTGAATGGGTCCAGTTAAGAAAATAACCAAAAGTTGAGATCTGAGGAAAAAATGCTATTTTATTAATTAGAATATATGTTGCAATGATGTATTTCCAAAATAAAAGTTTCTTAACAAAACAGAAGTTTCTTTTCCTCCCACATAAATTTTCTGAGTTGGTATTATTTTTCTGCCTCATGGAGTCATCCATAACTTGGATTCCTTCTATATTGATGTGCAACACTTTCAACAACGAGTTGAACTCATTTGTGTGATCCAAGACAGGTCACCCCATTCTGCCTTTTAGAAAGAGGAATGATATGTATAAGAGAAAGCTGTTCTCTTGCATTCAAAAATGCAACCCTAAAGAAGTACACATCACTTCTGCAATCTCATTGGCTGGAAAACAGAAACGTGGTTCCACATCATTGGTAGGTGATCTAGGAAATGTAGTATTTACTCCCAACACGTATTTGTTCAGGTAAAGTCATTGGTGCCAGAATTGGGTACAATTAGAAGCAGTGCCAGTTACATTTACGTGTCATAGAAATGGCATATTTTTTTCTAGTGTACTTTTTTTTTAGCAAAAAGCAGAATATTATTCTTGTTTTAAATAAAAATGTCATAATGTTAGTAAATGGTATCAAAACAAAAGAACTTTAATAATATCTTAATACTTTGAAGTACAAAACAATTGTATTGACACTTATTCCATTTTTTATCTTATGATCATGTAATATATTTAATAAAAGATCAACAAAATATCCATCAATTCAAAAGTTCGGGAGCAACAGATGAGAGATAGGGAGGGAGAGGGAGAGAAAATAAGAATTTGAACAAGGAATGTATTAAAACATGTTACATTTCCCTTAATGTGGACCTTACAAAAGATAGACTCTATATCTGAGATTATATTCCATAATATAGGATATAAGCCTTAATAAACAAATTAAAATAAAGAATAAACAGAACATTGCCTAACAATTTTAATCCTCTTACAATGAGTTGTTTTATTAAACAATATCAGTTTTCAGTCTCTTTATTTTACTCCCTGAATGAGTTAACTTGGGATTCTGCAAGTTTTCTATTTCCCTGTAAATCTTACCTGAATTAGTCCTGTAATTAGGTGAAGCTTCCCTGTGGTCACTAACATTAGGAAATGGTAGTGCATGAGAAGTGAAATGAATGAATGAAACGTAAAATTGATCGTAAACTCTGTAGGCATGGAATAAAGGGGTTAGTAACTCACAAAAATGTAAAGAGAGGCCATATGTCCATTATAAACCAATAAAAGCTGAAAAAACTTTAAAATATATATTTATATGCACAACTTACATAACTAAATGAGAAATTGCACAGAAAATGTCTTAATTGTTATAAGAAAAGTGAAAAGCATTCTATCATTTTTATTTTTATACAAGTAGTATAATGGAATTCCTTAAAGGCTGATCTCTTTGTAATATAAAAGACCCAATTTGATTAAAATCAATCTAAGTTGTCATGCTATTGCTAAACAATAACTATTAAAGGTGTCACTTGCTAAAGGGTTATATGCTTACTGTCAAACAATAGCTTCACACCATTTTCTAGATTCCCATGATGTTATGAGAGTTAATATCAATTTCCAGGTTTTATTAGGCAGATGGTCAAGCCTAGTTTTCTTTCTTTGTCCGTGAGATGAGAGTAAAGAATGTTCACTTTGCTTTACTCTTCATAAACATGTTGGCAGAAAAATAATTTCTCAGAGTTTGTTTGGTAACATTTTTGCTAAACTGCTTCTAGTCTGCCTAACAGGACCGTGGAGGCTTAGAAAATTAAAAATTGCATTTTTCTTGAGGCTATTGTTGGGGATGGGAGTGGAGGGTAATTTATATTCAGTTTTTCAGATGCTCTTATCAAGTTTAGTTAGAAATGAAGATCTAGAAAAGAGAAGAAAAGAAATTCTAGAAAATCCCCTGTGGACGGGCCTACATTGTTTTTCACCCTACCTTCTTCCCCTGCTACCCTTATTTCTAATAAAAAAGAAAACAAGTACCTTGGGCAGCACCTGTGGCTCAGTGAGTAGGGTGCTGGCCCCCTGAACCCGGGGGTGGGTTCAATCCCGGCCCCAGCGAAACTGCAACAAAAAAACAGCTGGGTGTTGTGGTGGGCGTCTGTAGTCCCAGCTACTCTGGAGGCTGAGGCAAGAGAATCACCTAAGCCCAAGAGCTGGAAGTTGCTGTGAGCTGTGACAAAGTGAGACTCTGTCTCTAAAAAAGAAAAAAAAAAAAAAAGTACCTACTATTAACAAATAAAATTTTGAACTAAAAAATTAAAATGAAAGTTTTTTTTCCCTCAACATCTGGAAAAAAATATGGGTGTGCATTCTATTTTGTTGTTGTTGTTGTTGTTGCAGTTTGGCTGGGCCAGGTTTGAACCTGCCACCCTCAGTATATGGGACTGGCGCCCTACTCCCTGAGCCACAGCCACCACCCTGGGTGTGCATTCTATATGGAAGAACACACACAGTAAAATACATAGCTCTCGCAAAGCGGAGAACGTGGCCCAGTGCTACTTTGCTGCATCAAGACATAGGATAGGTAATGTTTTCTTGTTTTATTATCCAATGATGCCCTTTACCTATATTATCCTATGTACCTAATGTTTTAAAAAAGTTATCTTCTTAGTGATTTATTTGTGTTATCTGATTAATTCTAAAACTACAAACACATTCCCGTTATCATGTAACTTTTACTTTTTCATGCCAGTGTTAGTTTTGAGAGAATCTCAAGGATAATGATATCAAATATCTGACTAGCACAAAACATACAGTTTATTTTTAAATTTTTAAAAGTGTAACCTCTGAAAGTTTTTTTATTATTATTTATCTATGTCTCTTACTCTATCTACATATCTATTTGTTTTCAGTTTTCTTTAGCTTTTGTAAAATCATTTTTGGAATAGGGATGAGTATGTGGGGCTAGAAGTCTTCTCAGATTTTTTTTGGTTTTGATATTTTATTGCTCTTGCAATTTGGTTATTGGATTAAAAAGTAGATCCCTTTACTTAATCTAGCCTTTCATTGTGCAATGTAGAACATTCATTTACAAAGCCCTGTTTCCTAGAGCATTTTACTTTTGGCTACAACAACTTTGAAGATTCAACAGCACCTAACTGATTCTTAGAGATCAATAAATGTTTCCTTTTAGCTTTACAATCCTTCAAAGAAAATATATGTTGATGCCCACCAGGCATTATAGCTGAAGCACTTTGAGGTTTATCTGTGATTTCCATTAGTGGAAATAGAACGGAGCGGCTAAAAATCAAGCTGGGATTTTATTTTATGGGGCTCAGAGAAAGTTCTGAAGGGCAAAAATTGAAAATCACAGATAAAATATATTTATGATATTTTAAGCAATTTGTTTCTCTTTGTGTTTGTTTTAATACCCCCAAACACTCTTTTTTAGGATTCAGAGAGACCTGACTTATTTCCCACATAATATTACTCTTTTAACAAGTTTCAGAGGAGACTACAAAAAAGCAGGCATTGCATCTGGAGAGTGCTTGAGAAACAACAGGGTAATAAGGTGCTGTTATTATGTATCTCACTTTCCACTGATAATGTTTTAAATATTTTTGCAGTGCTCTCATTCAACTGCTGTCTTTTGAAGTTAATTCCTGTCATTCACACAGTATTCTCATTTTCTTCTTCAAAACCAAGACACTGTCTTACCTGTTACCCAATCTTAAGCCATATAAAAACTATTTTCTTGATTTTATGTAATATTTTATATATTACAAAAATATATGTTAAACTCATACCTTTTGATATATAATGCTGATGTCAATAATTTTGAAATTATAAGAACTAGAGCTAGTACTGTTGACCCAACAACTAGAACAATAACCCCTCTCCTTCTGGTTTGGAGAAATCATTTACCAACTGCAATCTGATTCATTCAATGAGATTTATATTTCACTCTATAGTAATTTTTATTTCTGTAAGTTCAGTACTTTTACAAATTTAATAGTATTTCTTCATAAACTCTTATTATTTGTTCATGTTTAGAATTCTATCCATAACTTCTTTTAAGCTTCATCGTATTTAGTATTATATATATCATGCAATTAACATGGTCATTTTTTAGAATTAGAGGTCAAAATATATTCTTCCTTTTACCCACTGTGTGTGCATGCACATCGCTTGATGCTAATCTAGTTATCTCTACCAGGCCTCCTTGGTGGTATTTGGTCTGCTTGGACACACAGTTAGGATTTACCAAATACTCAGGAGAACTTTACTCTCTTTCCCAACAGAGACCTCAGCTGACACTGCCCCTGGCTGATTATACCTACGATTGGGCTACTCTGAACATCTACCTTCAGGGGAATCTTATCTACCCACAATCTATGCCCCAACTCCAACACCAGGTATAAATGTTTGGAGGAAAAATATTTGAAGATAAGTGAACTTTTTTTTTTTTTTTTTTTCCTTTAGAAGTCCTTTACATTTGGCAGATTTCAAAAAATTTTTTCTATTTAGAATATAGTTTGTTTGAAGCAGGAGGCTTCTTAGATGCCACCATAGTGTCAAAAATGCAAATCTAACTTGAGCCTGCTTCACAGTCTATGTCTTTTAAATGTTTATACCATACACGCATGTGAGCATGTACACACATACACACATATAAATGATTGAAAACTTGCTTCTGATATTCAGTTGAAGAGTCCCAATTTCCTATTTGACATTTCCAAATGCTTTTATATGAAAGTAAAGATGTGTTTGGAAAAGCATTGAAAAAAAAATATTTATATATATATATATGTGTTTTACAGTTTTGGGCAGGGTCACGCTTGAACTCACCACCCACGGTATATGGGGCCAGTGCTCTACTCCTTGAGCCACAGGCACTGCCCTGAAAAATACTTTAAGGCAAAATTTACTACATAATAAACATATGTAACAAACTATTTATCCTATTCTATTTATACTAACCAGTATGAATCAGCATTAATCAGTATTTTGGCTACTTAAATTCAAAAGCATATATATCTTTATTTATCTGAAGGAGAGTAATTCATATTAAAATGTCCCTTCTGCTCACAAAGAAAATAATTTAATTCAGTATAAAAAGCAATGATTTTTTGAAATTGTTGTAATCAGTTATCGTGTCTTAAATACCATTTTTATATTTCTATATAGTAAAAAGAAGAAATCACTATGTGATCAAGGATATCATGCTGCAAATGTTTTGTATTAAATAAAGGTAGATCAGAAAGTGAAGGAGACTGTTACAAATTTGCCAATAAAATGACATTGGTCTAGATACAAGAAATGAAGGAAAATGTAAATTCTTCAGAATAATTTAGATTGCAAATAACCTGAAATCCAATTTGTCATAGGTTGTGTGCTCAAAGATGATCTATTGACTCTCTTAATTATAGAAATCTAGCAGTTTCCTTAGGGGTCTGGTTTCTTCCCACATCATCCCTGGAGATAAAAGCTTCAGCCTTAGTCAGGACTCCCTCAGGGTCATAAGATGGCTGCAAAGATGGACACCAGGGCCAAATGGTTTCTCTTTGATATCTAAAGAGAAGAAGTTGGAAGGAAGGTTTCTGGTTGTCCTCTTGAAAAATAAAGAAGATTCTTTCCTAAACATTTCCTCACCTTAATTGAGTCATTGGCCATCCTTGAATGAATTTAATATGGAAGGAGATTGGGCTTTGATGAATGGTTTAAACAGGGCCTGCTTTTGGTATTGAAAATAGGGACATGGTCTTTGCGCAGTGGGAGAAGCGCACGCCCTTCACTGGAATATAATTGGCAGAGGAAGAGAAAATTATTTTGGGAGGTACAAGTCGCAAATGTTCACCATATCATAGAGATGACCAAGGACGTTTCCCCAGGTGTGTGTCTCTATTTGAACCTGCTGCGTTACCCCCACTTCACTTGCTGAGCTTCCTTCTCCTCTCAAGGAATGGCTGTGTCCTTCAGTGAGCAAAGCTGGGTTGAACCTGACCATGAATCAGTCTGGCTTTATCGCTTCCTAGCTTTGTGACCTCAGACAACTTATTTACTTTCTCTGTGCCTCACTTTATTCAACTTATATTGGTTATAATAGCAGTACTTACCTATATTTATTATGAGACTTCAAGGAGTTAATACATGTAAGACTTTACATATAGTATATATGTATGTATGTATGTGTGTATATGTGTACATATATGATATACAGATTATAGCATATAAATTGATATTTAAAGCATCTCAAACAAAAATCTTGGTTTTTAAGATTTTTTAAAAAGTCTCATTTTTGAAGATTTTTGTCATATTTTAGTGCCTCATTTTATCTAAATTATCTTATGTTCATATGAGATTATTCTTAATATTCCCTGTCTCTGCTTACAAATCTTTCTTTTTCAGCATTGCTTAGGATTCAAATTTTATTGAGTATCTAGTATTTGAGACCTTTTAAAAAATCACCCTTTCAAAAACTCCCACTTCATCTGTTCAGGTTTGACTAATTACTGTTTTCCAGAATCACGCATTTTCTACCCTGATCATTTCTTGCACTGTTTGCTCTTCCTTAAATGTCTCCTTTTTCCATCTTTACCCTTTTTTTTCAAGGTCTTCCTTAACTAACACCTTCTCTGGAAAAAATGTTCAGATCTCTGACAACCAGATGTTATTTAATAAACATTCAATGACAGAACTTAAATAATGAACAAACACTCTCCATTATCTCTCTAAAGCATTCCAAGAACTGCCTATGTGTGTAGGGCCCATGGGCCAGGCCCTGAAGTGCGCA
This sequence comes from Loris lydekkerianus, assembly GCA_963574355.1. Classification (NCBI taxonomy): domain Eukaryota; kingdom Metazoa; phylum Chordata; class Mammalia; order Primates; family Lorisidae; genus Loris; species Loris lydekkerianus. The sequence goes on from CAUYPK010128797.1 coordinate 23,783, forward strand.
CAGGATGAATAATGTGTTTACAAAAGAGGCCCTGGGCTTTCCAGCCTCAAATATGCCAATTGTACTTGTTATTGTATTTATGATATTTTATTAAACTTCTCACCAATTGTTTTAAATTTAAAAAGAATTATAGCTTTGTTTTTGAAGAAATTTGCATTGGAATTTTTTTAAATATAAAAGTAAGCAACTGAAAACACTTAGGATAGAACTTCTTTAGGAAACAAAGAATAGAAAAAATATATAAAGTTATTATGCCTTAGATTGTTCTATTAGTATTTTTAGCAATTTAAAAATCTATTTTCTATCTCTATTTATAACAATAGAGATAGAAAATTTTAGTTAGCACCAGTGACTACTATATCTATTTATACAAAAAAGACCTTGAGAAACATGAATAGAACATTTGCCTTCAGAGAAAAATCATAGATTTTATTTTAAAATGTAGACAAATTATCTTTTCTTTCACCATTTAAAATTGAATTGAAATATGTATCATGAATGTGCATTTTTTAAAAATTTATTTCCTTATAAATATTAATAAATTAGCTTTCTGTTCTATTTCCTCAGATGAATAGCCAGCAATTGTTTTATTATGTATATGTTATTTTGTTATGCTCTATTGTTAAATGTTTAGAAACTATGAATATGAGAATAATAATATATCCCTTCCTGGAATAAATTCAGATTCTATTGGGAAGAAAGACAAGTATAAACATAATTACATAGCATTACAGTGGATTCTAATGGAAATTATTATAAATTACTATTACTTTGTAATGTACCTTTGTCAAACACTCTGCTTAATGTGAATTTCTTATAGACTTTTTTTTTTTGTCAGACAAAGTCTCACTGTGTCACTCTTGGTAGAGTGTCATGGCATCACAGCTCAGAGCAACCTCTAACTCTTGGGCTTAAGAGATTCTATTGCCTCAGCCTCCCAAGTAGCCAGAACTATAGGCACCTGCCACAACACCTGGCTATTTTTGTTGCAGTTGTTATTGTTTAGCTGGTCCCGGCTGATTTCGAACCCCCCAGCCTCGATGTATGTGACTCTTGCCGTAAGAACCGTGCTACAAGCTACAAGCCTAGACTGGTATTGGTTTTAATTCATATTCTGCCAAAGAAAGACGGTTGAATTGTAGATTGAACTCAAGTTGAGACAAGTAACTGAATTTCCAAAAGTTGATGATATCTAGAGCATTGAAAACTGGGAAATAATTTTGCCCTATGCATAATTAGATGGGAACAGATTATTTTATTTGGCTTAGTACAACTTCAGGCAACATACATATATGGTTTAACAGTTCTCTGTGCTTCCTGTATTGAATAATAATGACTGGGCCCTGAAAGCCAAGCACTAACTTTAATACTTTATAATTATTGACTCAGTAACAATAAGCACCTTAAGTACTAAATGCTACCTTTATTCTCAAAAAAAGATAATAGGCTAATTTTCCAAGTTAATAGATACGTGCAAAACCAAGACTCAAAGGCACATAGTGTAGCTCCAGAGAGCCTACTCACAATATTCACTGTGTATTTATTTTGACCATTGAGCAAACAATTACTGAATTGCTTATTGTCAATTACTGCACTGGGTTTCAGGGCAAAAAATAAAAATAAAACATCATTCCTCCATTCAAAGAATTTACAGTTTAATAAAAGGTTGCAAACAAATATGTAAAAATGTTATGTATTTTTTTTAGACATACCTGTATTCACACAAAAAAAAGCATAATTCAAGGAATGCTGATCCATTGGGAACATGTGTTCTCTAACCAGTCTTAACCTATCACAATTTTCTTATAATCCAAGCTTCAAAGAATAGTTAAGAAACTCATTCATGACCATTGACTTTAGAAAAAAATAAATGGTGGATATAATTTTAAATCTGCATTTGTTTTCATATTTTAGGAATTTCTAACTTACTAATATGGGATTACTCTACCTATAAATGGCTGTTACAAATGATATAAAAATTTGTATGCTGTGTTATCATTTGGACTAGTGACATTGAAAACCATGCACTTCTGTGATATGATGTGTAGTGAATAAATACTGATTTGTCAGCTGCTGCTTTACTTTGAGTCCACTATAAATTTTTGTCAAGAATCAGAAGGATCCATCTTCTTCTCCTAATGGTAAAATAATGAATACAAACTGCCTAAAATACTGATCTTTGAAACTTGTTTATTACTTCCAGTATTTTATTTCACTGTAAATGATGAGTTTTAGAGAAATACTAACAGGCAATTACAATAGCAAAACATATCTATCTTAAGCACTGCCAAAATAAAGTAAAAGTAAAGTATGTGCTGACTCTATACACAAAACTTTATTGTGAATGTATTTATAGTGCTTATCATGCTGGTAATGATTAATAATCATGAAAGAAATGAATTATCAACATACTTTTTGTAGAATATTGTAAAAGAGTTAGACAAGAATCAGCACATGGCTCCAGATGCAGGCATATGTGCAACCCCAAACACAGTAAGACAGTCCTTTAAATAATCATGTAGCCACTAAGCTTCAGCAAGAAAAATGATCTGATTTTATTTTATTGCTAAATAGAGACATCATGGGTTTGAATTGAGTTTTTCAAACATTTTGGTGCTAAGCACTTTTAATTAATGATAATCTATTGAATTAATCAAACTTCTTAAATTTTATATTAGCTATTGATATAGACAAAGTTCTAAATGCATGTCATTTTCATTAACACAACTTGGTGCAGAAAACAAGCCTAGTATTCTGTGGGCATCATACACTACTGTAAGGCTAGGACACACTGCCTGTGTCAGGAAGTTGAGTTGTTAAAGACCTGATATTTTCGTTTTCAACAGAAATCTAAGATCAAGGATGGGGATGATACAGTGTAGGCACTGGGTTTATCGCCTGTATTTGCTTGTTCTGGCTGCCATAACAAAATATAACCAACTGGATTGCTTAAAAAACAGAAATGTATTTTCTCACATTTTTGGAGACTTTAGAGTCTGAGATTAGGTGCCAAAATGGTTAAGTGTTGGTGAGGGTGCTCTTCCCGGCTGGTAGAAAGATGCCTTCTCTCTCTGTCCTCATAGCCTTCCTATAAGGAGACCAATTCTCTCAGATCCTATTACCCTACCCTTATCAACTCGTAATTTTAATTATCTCCTAAGGCCAGTATCTTCAAATATAGCTACATTGTGGGTTTGAGTTTCAATGTATTGAATGGAGGGAGCATAATTCAGTCCATATTACCTCCCCTTTCCTAAGTATCTCCCTTTTTGTCAATCTTCTCCAAATAAAACCTACATCGGAATAGGGTGAGAATGTGAAATATTTTTAACATTTTTAATATTTTATTAAAGGAGCTGGTTGATCTCAAAAGACAGTGCTCTGTGGGATAAACATGCTGAAGTGTATCTCACTTTCAGACCCAGGGAAGAAGAAGTCCTATTTAGGTTACCTCCTTTTCTCCCCATTTTGCTTTCTCTCCTCCTTTCTGTAGCCTCCTTTTTCAAGCACCTCAGTCCATGGCTCTGTCTCTAAAATATTCACACTCCCCCAGAACAAGTGCTCCTTAGCAGATCTGAACAGATCATTTCGTACGTCTTACAGATTTGCACATCTCAGGATTTAACCCTGTACTTGAGGAAAGCTGTCCTTTGCTCAGAATGACTGAGCTGACCATGGCCTTGGGTCCTCTGGAAGGCAGTGATGGCTGATTCTCAGATTCTGCTTCTGTTACCTGTCCAGTGAGAGCTGTGGTTTTGCTGGTTATGTCAGAAGGAAGCCCATTTCACCTGGGCCACTCTTAGATAAAGCAAATCATTCCTGTTAGCGTAGTTTAAGAAGAATTTATTTCTTGAAGCATTTAACTCTTTTTTAGCCATAACAGCAAGAAATAGTGCCAGTTCAAATTATTTCCTCTTCATTTCCATCAACTCCCCTGATAGAAGGATGACTGGGTTTTATCTTATCCCATTGGTGGGCCGAATAATGGCTTTTTCCAGCCTATCTCCTTCTGAATTATGCTTTCTAATTTATATATCTATGCTCTCCATTTTCTTTCACAATTTTATGATAGATGCATCCTCTGCCAAAAGAGAAATTTTCTTTTTTGGTGTGTGAGAAAACAATAAATTTATTTCTTGTATATCAATGTAACATTACTGTGTACCATAATTTAACATTAGCATACATGAGGGAACTTAAGGGACATTTCCATTCAGCTGTTCCTGTTAATGTCAGCTAACCATACCATATTTCTATTTCAGGATATTATAAATTTTTGATTGAATTTTTAATACTTTCTTAATACCTTCTTGCATTCTCTTCCTTCCAAGAATTTGAATATTTCTGCCAAAGCTACCTTTTAAAAAGATAGCTTTATTGTGTTACTTGCCTCCTCAAGTGCATTCAGTGAATTCTGTGGTCCCAAGATTAAACACTTGCTTTGAACTTTGGCTTCTATATTTTCTATTAATTGGCTCAATATCCTTGCTTTGTTTTTTATTGTAATACAAGATCAAACGTCCATACTTGCTAAGCTGAGGTATTCAATCTTTCTCAATAGAAATTCGGTGATAATCACCCTCATCTCCTTCCCTACCTCATTTCTGGTTGGTCTCCCTCTTTTTTGTCTTCATTTTCCTTCTTTTAGGAGTTAATCATACCCCTTATTTCTTTGCAGGGAAGCCTCTTTGCTCTATGCAATTGTTCACTGTTGCTTGTTGTTTTTTTTTCTCATACTAAAGTCATATTCCTACTCCCTGCACCCTTCCTTTTCACCAATCTAGATATGTTATCCATTCTACATTCTTTATTCACTCGTTCTCCCCACATTGAATAATCTCCTTTAGAACCTATCATTTTTTTCTTGATAGCAGATGTCTTTGAAGACTTTCATTAAAGAGGATGTGTTTATAATCAGACTTCTGAGACAGTGAGTGTGCTCCTGATAGTGTAGTCACTGAGTCTCCAGATGGATTCAACAGTTTAGTTTGGTACAAAATTGTGAGCTTAAAGTTCTTTCTTCCTGAGAGATAGAAAATATTATTTTACTGCCTTCTTTTATCTATAATACTAATAATATTTAAAATATGCTATTCTTATTTACTATAGGCACACGCTAACAGATTTTATAATTTCCCCTGTGTTTGATGCTTTGAATTTCATGATAATGTGTGATTTAAAATACAGTTGATCCTCGAACACCATGCGTTTGAGCTACGCGATCCATGTACACACAGACTTCTTCCATCTCTTCCACCTCTGAGACAGCAAAACCAACACCTCCTCCTCCTTCTCCACCCTATGATTCTCTTCCTAACATTTTTTTCGCACTGACTTTATTATAAAAATACAGCATATAATGCATAAAACATATAAAAATGTGTCAATCGACTGCTTATGTTAGCAAGGTTTCCAGTAAAGGTAAGTAGTTAATTTGGGGGAACTCAAAACTTATACATAGACTTCCGACTGCATAAGGAGAGGGTTGATACTCCAGCTCCCAGCTGTCCAAGGGTCAACTATGTCCTTAATCTTGAGCTTGCTTTTTATGTCTTTCGGTCCAAAATGGTAGGTCTTTCTCTATTTCTGGGAAGTTATTAGCCTTCATTTTATCTGATTTTCTTTACATGTATTTCTACTTTTCTCATTTTCAAAGGCACATATAACGCATGCCTTAATATGTTTCCTTTCGGATTTTATTCTGTTCTATTTTAATCCAGTTTAATCTTGTTCAGCTTTTTTGGTCAGCTGTATCACTCTGCAGTTCAACTCACCTGCTGAGTTTTCATTTGAACTATGATAATGTGAAAAATGTTCACAGTTTCTTATTCCTGCTTTTGTTTCAACTATCCTTTCTTGATTTTTGAAGATTTTAATAGAGCTATATTATATCTTTTCTTCACGCTTGTCTTGAATTAAGTATTAAGTTGTGGTCTGTTCATCAGAGTCCCTGCTCCTGCTGAACGCATATTCCCCCCAGGTGTTAGTAACTTCCTTGGTGATATGTATTGGGGGGAAGGGATGAAGTATACACACTAGCTTATGCCCCCTCTGATAAATTTGTTTATTTGTGCAAAGAGAGCATCTGGCTCAGGGCAGAGAGCTCACTACTCTTGCCCCAGCCACTGTGATGTTTTCCCTCTGGCCTATGCTGCTTGCTGAGTTCTCCTTTACAGGCCCATCCACAGCAATTGGGTAAGAAAGAGGCGTACTTAAAATCATTGCTTTTCACTCTATTGCATATTCTTGGACCTAGACATTTTGGCTTTTCCCACTAATTTATGCTGTCATGGAGATTTTTCATGTGTTATGTTAGTTTGTAGATCAACCCTACTCGAGATTGTGTGACGTCCCCATATTCTGTCAGTGCACCAGCTCAGTGAAATCTCACTCATCACTGCTGGAGGATTTGCTCAGAGCTATTGACACTAAAAGCCATTGTCCAATCACTTCTGCCTATGGTGAAGTCCAATCTATGATTTAAACAATAATGTATGTCAGGTATTAGCCATTCAGACTGTAAAAGGCTGTGACTTCATTTACCTTTTTATTTTATTTTTTGCTTTTTTAATTATTATTAAATCATGTGCTCATTATTAAGTCATGTGCTTCTGTTTAAGGATGGTTGAATGTAGCTGAAAAGTAAAGCGAGCAGCATGAGAGAGATGGTTAAACAGATTCCTTTGCCTCCCTTCCCTGGAACACCATTCTGCCAAGATCAGGTCTTTACAATTAGGAGACCCAACAAGGATAAAAGACAGCCATGCTCTCACTATTATTTCAGGTAAAAGATGATTTTAGGAGTTTAACTAAAATTGGCCGAAAATAATAGCCACATGTATTTTGAAACTGGTGAAAAAGATTTACATGATTTCCCTTTCTGGTTGTGCAGCTTGACTATCCACATTTGTTCTATCACAAAATTCAGTATTGTGCTTGAATCCAATCTTCTCTTTTCCCCAAAGAAAGTATCTTTAATGTAACTTACGAATTTTATAACCTGTACTAAAGACACATCTGAGACAATTATTTTAAAACTACCATAAGTTGTGAACTAGTTAGCATTTCAGTTTTAACGGTGAAAATATTTTCTGGTTTTAGGAATCCTCAGCAAAAAGGCCCATAAAAGCCAGAGTTGCCTATGTTACTTCTGCATTCTTATTACAGCAGTTGATTATTATAACAAATTGATGGATGTAAAATGTAAACTCAGAACTATTTGATAATTTTTAAATACTTTTTGTAATCAGCTAAAAAGCAGATTAGTATGCAAGCGTAAGTGTTAGCGGACAAAATTAGGGCGTTTCTCTGTAAAGGTTATATTTTCTGTAATTCTTTATGATGCTGGATGTTGAAGTTAAGGAAGACATATGTCAAAGAGGAGACTTGATGACACTCTGGTTCACATGGATTTGATCCTTAATATTCTAGATTAAAAGACTAATATCTGTGAGTAAAATTGGAGTTTGCCTGGATCTCAAGTCCTAAAAAAATCTAACAAAGTTCAGTAATGACTCATGCATGTATCAAAACATCAATGAACTTTGTACCTCAATTCCTTACCACAGCTTAAATGTGCATGTACAATATCTATGCCATACATTTCTTGGTAACAGAGTATTTGGAAGCATCTTGACTGGTGACATTGAGAAAAAGAGAGAGCCAAACTCTCTGCACAAGAAATAAATAGAAATATAATGGGTATAACTGTGAGCAAGCTACAGAGTTTAAGGAAGTTTAAATTATTATAACTAATGATACTAATTGTATTTATGCTGCTGCATTGTGTATTAAATAGAATTTTCTAGACTATTATAAATATCTGTATTTTACTTTTTTCTCTTCACATGAAGAAACACACTCAAACCTACATGATAAATACAATCAATTTGTACATTGCAGACTACATTATAAAAGTTTAGTTCTCCTTTACCCACTTTGGATGCTTTGTCTCATTTATTTTAATAAAGAAATAAAATAACCTAAATCTGAAATTAAACTAAAGAAGCTGTACTGAATTTTAGAAAAGGTGAGAGAATCATCTGAATTAAAAGATCACATTCCATGTTGAGATTCTCTTTCCTTCTCTTCCCCTTTACATTTATTGGCATAGATCGTTTCCCTTCTTTCTTAGCTTGATTCGATAATGAATATTTTTAAGACTCTTCCATTATGTAAAATTAATTTTTGTTCTTTAGTTTTAGAGATTCATCAGTCTTAAAACTAAGCATGTGTGTTATCCATATCCAAAACAGCCCTGTTAGAAATACCCTCTTTTATTTCCAGGCTGGCAGAGTGCTACATTAAATACGTTATTTGCTCCATTGCTTAGCTGCCTTAAGCAGTAAAAGGCATTTGACTCAGCAAAGGCAGCTGGTGATACAAATGCAATGCAAGCCACTATCATGCTATAAAAAAAGACAGATTAAGTTCATAACTGTGGCCATAACCTTGGTCTAATAAAATAAAACAAAATAAGGCCCATTATGGTGTGTTTATTGCCATCTGTTACTCAGTCCTTCTCTCAGATGATTCTGGAACAGCTTCATAGCCTTCACACTGAGCCGGCTGTCTATGAAATGCAAAACTCCGAGGAATTAGAAAGACATTAAATGAACTCACATAACAAATGCAAATCTTCTGTGTTCAGACATGCTATACTCTCTATTTATGTCCCCTGAATTTAGCCTGAATGATTTACATCCTCTTGGGAAGCTAGCAAGAGTTTGTGGAATATCACTTGCTACACTCTATATTTATATAGGGCCTATGACCTGTACATGATTTAAATAAATTAAATAATTTAAATAATTATAGGTAATCATATGAAGTTATAGGTAATCATAGGTATGATTTAAATAAATTAAATTATTTAAATAATTATAGGTAATCATATTAAAATATTAATAATTGAAAGGTATTATAGCTTTGAAGAATCCACCACTCTACTTAATGGAGAATAAAATTAAAACACACACAGTGTGTAATGGATTTTAACATTGAGCTAGAGCAGACCCAAATAATGTATCTTTAGGTCCTAGGAACACATCAACAGGGCAAGAGTGGACTCACCCTACTCTAAGGGGAGACTGAAGACATTGCCTGGTGAGAAAAAAGACTATCTAATTTTGTTCAGGCAGTTGCTGAACAGTAGGGATAAAAAGAGGGAAAAGACTAATTTCTTCACAAAATAAAGGTGTACTCCCCCTCAACTCGGAATCCCTTGCAACGGACTGTGTGTATTCCTCTAACATAGTATAATGTACAAGTAAAGTGAGCATACATTTTAATATCCAAATAGGACACTTTGAAGAGTTAGAAAGGAGTGGCGCCTGTGGCTCACTGAGTAGGACGCCAGTCCCATATATGGAGGGTGGGGGGTTCAAACCTGGCCCCACCAAATTGCAACAAAAAAATAGCCGGGCATTGTGTCAGGCACATATGGTCCCAGCTACTCCGGAGGCTGAGGCAAAAGAATCGCCTAAGCCCAGGAGCTGGAGGTTGCTGTGAGCTGTGATGCCACAGCACTCGGTACCAAGGGCGATAAAGTGAGACTTTGTCTCTACCAAAAAAAAAAAAAAAAAACCAGTTAGAAAGGGCCACACCCTTATTCATTAAAATGGGGCAACAGCCTTTTTCCAAACTATTGGTTCTATAGGATAAAATGGATGACGTTCTATTTTAAATATTTTATTTTTAATTTTCTTACTTTATGCTTAATATTCCTGCTCTTAACCTCCTAGCCAGCTTCTATTTCTCCTCTCATAGTTCCATGGAGAAACTATGCTAAAATATAGAATCTACCAATTTTTGTTCTATATAACATTGCCTATTAAATACCCAAGAATCAAAGAAGAATGACAAAAATGATAAATGGCCATTATACGTTGTTTTATTTAGCTATTTGATTAATGTAAATGTATATGTACAATTGTACATATGTACACATGTGAAGTCATACTTGCATCTGTGTTTAGGTGCAATATATGGGTTTTTTTTCTGTCTTACATAAGTAATATTACTTAAAATATATTTTTGTCATTTGCTAAATGACATTTTACATTCAATATTAATCTTTTCCAAAAATGTAGTCTCATACTAAATAATTCATTTGCACTTAGGGCACAATATGGTATGTCTTTGCAGAAAATATTTTTTATTAAAATAAATGAGAATATATAGTTTGAAAGTATAAGAAATAATAATTTAATAAATATAATAAGTATTAGTTACTGGTTCTAGAGTCACATGAGAAAAGCTAAAGAACAGGAGGTGCTGCCTTGCTAGAACTGGAAACAAGGACAGAGGAAGGATGGGTTAAACTTTAGTTCAATTCTCAATCCTCTAGCTTTAAAAGTGCAGTACTTTTTAAATATCTACTGACTAAGGATGCATCATCTTAAAATCTTAGACTTGAGTCTGCAAATGTGAGTCACAGGACTTTAGTTTTGGAAAGAAGCAGCTATGGGACATAGGTGACAACAAGCTTAGCCTAAGCATCTATTATGCTTTATCAAATTAAATGTGTGCTAATTTGACTTCATTTATATATTTTATAAGATATTATTATTTAAAGCTATTTTTGAAATAATTTAAATCTCTATTAAAAAACCTTCATCTCAAGCTATGTGTACATATTATTGTTATTGTTATTATTATTACCATCTTTTAAATTCACCTTATAAGAAGTAGAAGGAAAAGCTGTCCAGTGGTCATGCAATGTGACAACTGTCAGGATTCAAGGATATACTTTAGTTTACTTCCCTTGAGTTAAGGCTGATGAGAATGATGTCCAGAAAATTCAGTTGATTTTCCAAAAGTCACAAAACTTGTCTTGAACTGGAGCTAGATTCTGAGTCTCCAGAATTTTGATTCAGTCATTGCCCACGTGCGTCATGCTGCCTCACGTTGTCCTCATATGTCTGCCCTAAAAGATGCCTCATTTTTCTCATCATTACAGTACATTTGACTGTACTTATTAGCTTTCAGATCATCTAGGCAATTATCAAAATGCTAGAACACTTCAAACACCATTATTTCTAATATGAAATATATAACTAATTAATATATATAATATATAACTATATAAGAACTAAGAATACATGACGTATATAATATTTCATATAATTACAACTACTGCCAAATTTGTATGTTAATAGCTCCTAGAACTCCTTTTATTTAAAATAAGTACATTTTATTATGTTTTCTTTCTCATGAAATATACCTGGTCTATAAAAATTGCTTCTTTTATTTTTATTCTAATTTGTTCACTTACTACTTAATTAACTCATGCCTAGATTAGTTCAGTAAAATTATAAAGCACCTGCTATGTGCTTGATAGTCTTCTAGACACTAGAGATAGTAACAAAATCAAACAGGCAAACAATCAATAGATGTATACCTAGTTCTTGCAGAAGCTTCACATTTTATCATTTTTTTCTTTTGGGGGGAACAAAATTTTTCTCTCAAAAGAAAAACTGAAGAATGAAAGCATTGCAATTTAACCCATGAAGTTTAAGTGATTTTCAAAGTATATTTAAATGCATATCAAATTTACAAGACATCTCAGTTTAAATTTTTAAATCTTTTCAATAATCTCTCAAGTTATTATAAGTATTTATTAATTAAAAATAATGTAACATTTTAAATCATATGAATAATAAATATCCATAGAATCCTCTAACTTCACTAATTCTTTCTCCATTTTGGCACACTGAAAGTATATATTACATATTTTTCTACCTTTATTTGCATTACAATAATAGGATCACTTCATCATGAACTATTCTTTGCAAATTTCTTATATATATTGTAAGCTTCTAGCAACAATACTACATAAATAAAAGCTCTCAAAACTTTAGATTCTTTATTTTCACATACTATTTCCAGACTATTAAGCATCATCAGATTTCATAAACTATTATTTGATAGGACAGGAGAAAATAGTATCTTGTCCTGGTTTACATTTTAATTTCAAAAGCAAATGATATTGAATAAATGCTTAATATGACTTTTGGTCATTTTTATTTTTGGTGGGAGTAATCACTCCTTTACATGGTTTTTCAATTATACTTTATGTGATATATGTTTATTTTCAAGTTTATCATATTCTCAATGTTTATCATATTTTTCTATAAAAATTATTTTATATATATATATAAAAGTCAGACTTTTTTCATGGATATATGGATTTCATTTTGTTTAGAAAGACCTATTTCTGTTATTATAAATAGTTGGTTTCTTCTAGAACTATTAAACATTTATATTTACATATTTGCCATTTTAAATACCACCTGAAATTTATTTTGTCTAATAAACAATATAAGATTATAGCTTTTTTTTCAAATTATAAGTGACTAATTCATATGTAAAATACTACTTTTTGTTTTCTAGTTTTGGAAGCCTCTAAAAGGATTAAGTCCTTTGGCAATCTTGCTACTGTGTAAAAATAAGTGGAAAGGAACAACACTGGTTACCAAAAAAATCTCTCTAAAAACTGTTGAGAGTAGATAGTAGCTTGGGCAATATGGGTAGAGAGGGGTAGAAATACGTATTTACATAAATTGATATGCTAAAGGACCTATTGAAGACTGATAATAGTAAATGGAAGAGAAAAACGAGCTAAAGATATACATATGACACCAGGATGATGTTTTATAATAGTAGTAAAAAATTAACAATGAAGAAAGAGGAGATTCACACGTAGAAAGAAATGAAGTAATATCCATAGCCTAAGCACCTATTATGCTTTGCACTTAGGGTTCAATATGGTATATCTTTGCAGAAAATGTACAGTTAGTGCAAGTTTAATGATGAGTACAGATGCTATTATGTTGAGTTTTTTATCTGGACAATAATGTTCTTGGGAGACAAATTAGGAGGTAGTATTACTATCCAACTGGGTCTCTTTCCCACTGCCCAGATGAAAGCTAATGTATCGAGACAGCAGAGTTGCTGTGGAAAAAGCATTTAATAGTAGGCATCAGGTGAAAAGATGGGATAAGAGAAATTTCTAAAATCCATCTCAAGAATTTGGGGCTAATGATGGTGGTTTGGCTAGGTTCTGCTGATTGGGAATGAACTTGTTGGGTTGGGAAGCAAAATTTGTCTTCTGGGCTGAGGCAGTTCATGGACAAGGGATCACAGGACTTGTTGGATCAGTTGGTCCCTCCAAATGCAGAGTCTGGAATATATCTCAAAGACCACATTTAGGTTTTACAGGAGACTTTGGTGAAGTCACAAATCTGTAGTTAGCAGTTATAACAGTAGAGAAGTTACGAAACAACGGCTGGCTAGTGTTTAGCTATAGCTATACTTCTATAAAAATCAAACCTTTATCGCTATTTTGCTTCATGGCCTTACATAATTTTAATAGCATAAGTAGCCTCAGTAATAGCTGAGTAATAGCTTCAGTAGAAAAAAATATATAAACTATTCTATATTGGTCAGAGTACTACAAATAGAGATCCAATAAAATTAAATTCAGAAAATATTCTAATGCATCTAAAATGTTCTAAAGATTGATGGTGTCACCTGATAAGCATTCTGACAAAAGTCATCTGTGCTTAAACAAAGGAAAAGGATGTTTATGAGGGCGATTTGGGTTTATTTTGGTTTTACAGGGAATACTTTTTGTGAATATAACGAAAGTATGGCGTCAATCTCCAAAGACTATCTGATAATCATGTTGTCTAGGTATCTACATAGATATACTGAATATATCACAGACTTACAAGGAAAGTTACTAATAAAATATTAGAACATTTTACTAGCAAAAAGCTTATAATCTTATATCCATCCCACCACTAATTTTTATTGAGTTCAATTACTGAATATATAAGCCTTCTATAAAAAGAAGGATTTTGATTTGTATAACCTCTTTCCTCTCAAAATTGTAATTATGTAGAGCAACAGTTACTTAAACCATAAGGTGGAATCCATTTGAAAGAGTTTCATGATAATTGGTTTTCAATCAGTCTAATATTCATTATATCACTCTCTTACAAACAAGAATAGAAAGACATTCATGAGAGCTGTGGCAGCTGATAATCTGGTATCCCATCATACTGCCATTCTGTGAATATTTTTAGTTTTGTTTTGTTTTTTCTTAAGAAATTCTGAAGGTACTTGGTGATAATGAAGGGAGACTAATCTTCTTTCTTATGTGGCCCAAGGCAATTCAGCTCTAGCCCAAGCTTGCATAGCACAAGCAGCAAAAGAAAATCCCTATTTCTAACAGAATCCACTCTTTGAAGAGATCATGTTATTGACTAAATACCAGCCTTCATCTAGTCCCGGAGGAATTTTATCCTCTAACTAAAGGGGCTTTCAAGGTTTTCCATGCAATTCTGTACTCCTGCATTGTTCTTTAGGTGAACTCTGGCAAATGTATATTTATTTTCTTGAAATATATCCTCTCAGAATTGCTACCTATGCCATTTGCTTTACTGACCTCACCCCTTAATCCACATCTGATGACAGAAAATCAAAGCTGCTGTAAGAGTTAAGTTGATAGGTGGGTGCGCGAGGAGGAAGGGCAGAATTTTCTAATGGCTCAGAATCTAGGAGAAAGTGAGGTAGTGTGACTGAATTCATAGAGGAACAGTGGCACCAAATAACTCACAAAGCAGTAATGAAATTGATGTCCTCGAACCGAGATCTTAGGCAATCTTTGAGGCAGAGTCAAGAGAAAACACAATGATTGGAGTATCCTCACTCTGGAGTATTCAAACTCAGTAAAACTTATTAATAGAACCAACAGTTACTGGCATCATTTCTGACAGGATAAAAAATGAAATACAGTTAAATTAGGCATTGTGATTATTCAGCTGAAAGGATTCGTATGCATGCTTTGTTATCTCCTTTTTTCTTCTGCTATTAGAATGATTAAACAGAGTATTAAAGGGAAATCAATCTACTTCTATACTATTACTTAAGAATTTTGGCAGAATGTCTTTTTACTTGAATTCCGGTAATAATAGATTGTATATTTTGCAAATCAATTAGTTTATTAAAGTTAGCTTTGCAAACCTGCACGTGTGGTGCTAACTTTTTTACAACATTTAACTGATATAATCTCTTAAGTGCACTAGTGTTTATTCTTTCTCTCGATATTCATTCCCATCGTACATTGAAACGTGATGCTTTCTCATATCACTTAATCTTTGTAATACCAGTCCTGTCACTCTCAAAATCAGTAAAATCTGACAGCAATTTATAATTCTTGCAGTGACATATTGAGAAGATTAAGCTGTCAAAGTCTTTATACTTTTTTGATAGCTCTTTTCTTTTGGGAAAATTTTGAAAAGGAATTTAGATTTTAGTAAGTGAATTAATTATAACCTTTTAGTTAGAGGAGGCAATATTGACTATAATTTGTTCACTAATATAACTTTGCATAATTTAATTCTGTATAAAAGAATATGATGAGGCAAGATGGATATTTAAGGCATAATATTATAAGATAAGGCAGATTGTAAAAACAAATTGAGATATTGAGCTTTCTTATTTTAGGCAGAAAAATTTAAAAAGTAGTGACTTCAGTTTGAAAACTAGAAATTAAATATTCTTACATTACATTTTAAAGAAATTTTATTGCACATATTTGAGGTTTATAGCATGTTATGGGACAGTAAAAGTTACTATGGTGACGGAGATTTACACATCTATCATCTCACTTAAGTACTTTTGTGTATGGGACAAGGGTGGCTAAAATCTAATTATTTAACAAAAATCCCCAATACAATATAATTTTATTTACTATGGTCCTTATGTTGTACATGTGATTTGAGGACTTTTTCATCCTGCATATCTGCTACCTTGTCTTGAAAATTCTTATATTCATGATCTCTCATGCTTTCAAAGATTTGACCAAGAAATAACTCTCAGTTAGAGATAGAATTAAGAGGTGAGTTTAAAAATATATACTGGAAACTATTTTTCCAGTTTTGAAATTGAATACTTATATTATGCTTTATATGTGTCTATATGCCATGCATTGTTCCAAATTATTAAGTAGGTATTGAGCATACAGAGTATTATTTGCATTGAGGGTGCAGAAACCACCATAGACAAGATGGCTGATCTCTCTGCTGTAAACTTTAACTTGGAAGCCGAGAGCAAAATCTCTTATTTGGTACCAAGTTTATAGTACTCCCCCAAATGATTGTTGAATATACCATGTTTTTCTTTCTTTTGCTACTTTATCTAAGAGGAGAAAGTATATTATTCCTATTATTAATGACAAAGTCTACACTATAAAGCATTGAAACCCATGAGGTCTCCCTTTCCATGTAGAAGAACATATTCAGATTATGGTAGTTAGGTTTTTTTGGCGGCCATTATTCAGTTTACCCCAATCTGCTCTTTCAACCACAAAGATTCACGTCTTTTCCACATGCAAAGTACATCCCTGTCATTTCAAGGCCTCCAAAAGTCTTTCTCCATGATAGCATCACCTAAAGTGCACATTCTACTCAAGTCGCATTAGTTAAAAGGTCCCAAATCTTCTCATTTAAATCATCTACATTAGTTCTGGTATAGACTCTTAGAATAAAGTATTCTGGTACAAAATACCTTTCCATTTTTAAACCTGTGAAACTTGAAACCAAACTTCTTCTAAAATACAATAGTGGAACAGGAATAGGTTACCAGTTATAGATGTTCTGATTCTAAAGGGAGAAAATCAGAAGGAAAAGATGAGTCATTGGTCATAAGCAATATCAAAATCCGGGAGTGCAAACTCTCTCATGTTCCAAGGCCTGAGGGTAATCCTCTGTCTCTCAAGACTGCCTTCTGGGCCCACAGCTCTTTCCTTGGAGTTTTCTTTCCCCTTTTCTGGTAGTCATCTAATAAATATTTATTGAATAAATGCCATATATGCATATATTTTCTCCTTTTCATGTCAATATTTGAGAGAGAGAGTTTTTGTTTTTGAAAGTAAGGATATATATCTTTTGGATGCATGAATTGTTTTGGTACCGTATGAGTCAACGTTATAAGTGTGCCCATCTTCCAGATGTTGTGCACTGTACCTGCGAGGTGTGACTTTACTCCTTCCTTTCCACACCCCCACCCACACACCTGCTCGAGGGTAGCTTGTGTTCATAGCTTAGTAATGATTTCTCGTGTTTCCTGAAAGCAGAAATTAGGGACTACAGTAGTATTTATATTATGTCTTCTCTGTATCCCTTCCAACTCACATTGACAATGTTTCTTCTGGGATAACATTCTCATGAGCCTTGTTCATGAGCCACACTTTTGAATTTCTCTCCAGAGTACACTTTTCTGGCAATGAATCTCCAACTTTAACCAGTTTGATGGGCTGATAATTTCTGAAATCTTTACGTTCTAGCCCCTCTTTGCTTACTTTTTTCCCTTTAATCCATCTCTTTTCTTCAACATTTTACTGTAAACAGCAAGAGAAAACAAACTTCCTTCAATTCTGTGCTCAGAAATCTCCTTTATCTCTTGAAAGAAATCTGTTCCTGCCTTTTATCTATTTTTGATAGGGTTGTTTGGTTTTTCCTGCTGTTTGTTTGAGATCTTTACAGATTCTGGATGTTAGTCCTTTCTTGAATGTGTAGTTTCTCCCATTCTGTAGGCTGTCTGTTTACTCTGGTGATTATTTCCTTTGCTGTGCAGAAACCTTTTCATTTAGTTAAGTTCCATTTATTTGTCTTTGTTGTTGCTCTATTGCTTCTGGGGTCTTAGTCATAAATTCTTTGCCTAGACTAATGCACAGAATTATTTTTCCTACACTTTTCCTCTAGAATATTTATGATCTTAGGCATTGCATTTAAGTCTTTAATCTATTTTGAGGTATTTTTTGTACACAGTGGGAGACAAGAATCCAGTTTCATTAGTCTGCATGGAGTCTGCATGCATCCAATTTTTTTCCAGAACCATTTGATTAATAAGGAATCCTTTCTTCTGTATACGTTTTTGTCCACTTCGTCAAAAAAACAGTTGGCTCTAGCCATATGGCTTTATTTCTGAAATTTTTCTTTTCTTTTCCACTTGTCTATATGTCTACATGTATACCAATAAAATGGTGTTCTGGTTATTATAGCCATGGAGTATAATTTGAAATCAAGTAATGTGATGTCTCCAGATTTCTTTCTTCCCCCCAACCCGTTAGGATTTCTTTGGCTATTTGGGCTTTGCTTGTTTCTTTTTTGTTAGGTTTGGTTTTGAATTGTGGGTTTTGTTTCTCTTCAGAATATTACAGAGGTACATACATTTAGGTTACATAATTTGCTTTTGTACATTTTAAGTCAAAGAAGTGTGCCCTTCACTCAGAATATGTGCATTATGCTAGTTAGGTGTGAATTTACCCCCTACCCTTCTGCCTCCCTCTCACCTACTTGATTCTCATTGAGTTTTATTTCCATATGTGTACATAAGTGTTGATTGACTAGTTTCAATTTAGTACTGAGTACACGTGGTGTTTCTTTTTTCATTCTTGCCAGACTTTACTTAGAATAATGGTCTCCATTTCCATCCAGGTTGTTACAAAAAATACTAGATCACCATTATTTTTTATGGCTGGATTAAGTAGTATTCCATGATCAATCTATTCATGTATTGATGGATTGGGTAGTATTCCATTTTATCAATCCATTCATGTATTGATGGGTGGGTTGTTTCAACATTTTGTGATTCTGAATTCTACTGCTTCAAATATTCAAGAGCAAGTGTCTTTTTTTTATAAAATGCCTTTTTCTTTTCCTTTTGATAAATATTTTGTAGTGGGATTTCTGGATCAAAAGGTAGGTCTACCTTTAGTTCTATAAGATATCTCCATACTGCTTTCCATAAGATTGTACTAGTTTGCAATCTAAGCAATAGTGAATGAATGTTCCTCTCTCACATCCACTCCCACATCTCTTGTTTTGGGACTTTTTTTATATAAACCATTTTTACTGGAGTTAAGTTAATCATTTTCCTGATTATTAGAGATGTTGAGTATTTTATTCATGTGTTTTTTGGCCATTAGACTAACTTCATTTGAAATGTTTCTGTTCATGCCTTGTCCCTACTTTTTAATGGAGTTGTTTGATTTTTCTCTTGCTGATTAGCTTGAGTTATTTATAGATTCTGAATTGCAGTCCTTTATCAGATATATAGCATTCATATATTTTTCCCATTCTGTAGGCTATTTACTCTGTTAATTATGTATTTGACTATGCAGAAAAATTTTAATTTGACAAGGTCACATTTATTTTCTTGTGGCCATGATTGCTACTGAGATCTTCTTCATAAATACTTTCTCTAGGCCACTTTGACTTTGGCAATACTGATAACTATGTGCCTTGGTAATATCCAATTTGTCTTAAATATTTCAGGATTTGATGATCTTCTCGTATATGAATGTCTAAATCTCTAGCAAGACCAGGGAAGTTATTCTCCATTATTCCCTCATATAAGTTTACATGCTTTTTGATTTTTCTTCTGTTAACTCAGGGATACCTATGATTCTCATAGTTTTTCATGTTCTATAATCTCATATTTTTCAGAGAGATTATTCATTCTTCTTGATTCTACTCTATTTTTTACTGTGTTAATTTGTAAGGCTTGTCTTTGTGCTCTAAAATTCTTCTTTCTTCTTGGTCTAATCTGTTGCTAAAATTTGTCACAGTATTTTGGAATTCCTTAAATGACTCATTGATTTTCAGAAATTTCATTATATTTTGCTTATTTTGTCAATCTCTTCAGTGCATTTTTCATTAATGTCCTGAGTTACTTTTCTGTTGTTTCCTTGTGATGGTTTTCAACATTCATATCAATCCCATTGATGTTACTTCCAATCATTATTCTGAATTTCACAGATGACATTTCAAAAAATTTCTTTTTTATTGGAGTCCAAAGCTGGAGATCTAGTGTAATACTTTGGTGGTGTGAAAATAGCCTATTTGGGGCCAGGCATGGTGGCTCACACCTGTAATTCTAGCACTCTGGGAGGCTGAGGTGGGTGGATTGCTTGAGCTAAGGGGTTCAAGAGCTGTCTGAGCAAGAGTGAGACCCTGTCTCTGAAAAATAGTCAGGCGTTGTGGCGGATGCCTGTCGTCCCAGCTACTTGGGAGGCTGAGGCAAGAGAATAACTTGAGCACAAGATTGAGGTTGCTGTGAGGTACACCATGGTACTCTAACCAGCGTGACAATGTGTGGCTCTGTCTAAAAATAAAAAATAAAAAAAAATAAAAGAATGTTGCCAGAGTTCTAACGTGGCTAAGCTTCTGTGTAGGCAGTACATATATCGCTGCCCTACAGATTTTCATCTTGACCAGGTTACTTTAAGCAATGAAATGTGGATTCTCTTAACTGACTTGTAGGATGAGGGTCTTGTGAAATAGACCTAAACCAAATTTTTAGTCTGGAATCAAGCCTAACCACTGTAGCAAAGCCAAAGCTCTAATACAGAGAGCCAAAATCAGATCACAGACCTGTGAATGAAAAATATTTACTTTTGAAAGCCTCCTAAAATTTGATGTTGCATATTACCTAAAAAAAACCTTGTTAACATAGACCCCTACCTTAAAATATACCAAAAGAAAATACTAAGTGTGTTATGGGTAGATGACCATATACTTTATTATTCAAACTGGCATGTTGTTGAATGAGAAAGAGGTACTGGATAATAGACTAAAACCCAAGTTATTGCCCTAAATGTGCTATTCTAAATTATCATTTAGAAAATTATATGGCAGACTATCTTTATGACTGCTTAGTAGGAAATTGTCAAGACACAAAAAGCCTTAAATACAAATTTAAAAATAAAAATTATATCATATTAAGACATAAATTTTGTTGGATAAACAGATGTAATAAAGAAAAAAAGAAAATGCTAATATCAAAAAAGTTATAGCATATATAAACAAAAGCGAACTCATATCCAGAATATTGAGATGTCAAGTTTCTGCCATCCTGTTTTTATACAAACAAACCAACTAAATTGAAGTCAGAAGGCTTGAATAAGCACTTTACAGATGAGATCATATATAACCCAAAAAGATAAAAAATATGATATCACCTCAGCACTAATCAGTGGACACAATGAGATGCCAATCTACATTAACCACACTAGTATATAGTATTGGAAAGGATATAGATTAAAAAAAAACAAATTAAAAAAAAAAACAAAACTGGGAGGTTCTATCAGTGGCAGTGTAAATTGGTATAACCATGGAAAACAGTTTGGTAACATTGGATCATGTCCTTTGTTCCAGCAATTCTACTGCTGAATGTTAACCATAGACAAATATATGTGCATAAGATGATCCAAATTTAAAATCTAAAAACTAACTATAAGGAACATGCAGATTCTATTCACTGAAGCTCCTGATCCACAAGCATTGTATGTTTTAAAATATTTTTTAAATCTTGTCTATTTCTAAATGTAAAATTCAGGTGAAGAAAATTCTTCCTTCATCATAAACACTTGTGCAAAAATCTTTGTGCCCAACATGCTAAATAAATGTGGTAATATATACACATATTAATGAAGATTTCTATACAGATTCAGTTCAAGCTCTTTAATTTATAATCATGTGGACCAAGTGATATATGCTCTGTCTCTCTTGATCTTGTAAATGAGTGTAATATAGGAGTTCTGCATGATAATATCAAGACTATAGGATGAGTTTTCTGTGTCACAGCCACAAACAATATTTTCCAGAAGATGGCCCTACAATGGTTCTTGACATTGTTTTTATAAAATCACAAAGGAAAGACATCTTGGTTTTACTGAGTCCCAAAACAAAGCTCTCAATATAAATAATAATATGAAATATTTTTAGAAACACAATGGTACAAAGCCTTAATGTCCTGAGAGCCAGTTTACTACTTACCTACCAAGGCAATATCTTGTATTAATTTCTGAAAAAAAATATGGAATCTTAAAAACATTGCAAATAACTGTGCTTCCCACCAACAGTAAGAACATATATTCAGATTTCTCTTCTGTATTTTAAATTAATGATTGCAAGGTTTAATAATCTACTCAGTAAGTTAGATAGGATTGCCTCTTAAAACCCCAAGATAGAGATCATAGAGAAACTGATGAAAATTTAAGGTAACTAAAAAAACCAAAACAACAACAAAAAGCACTACATATTTGCATACTTATGTGTGTGCAAAGAGCTGAGGGTCAAAAATCAGCATACCTAGATTTACAATGTAGGTATAATAATAATATGTAAATACAATAATATTGTATAATATATAAATACAATAAGTTTGTAAATTTGCCACTGTGCACTTACATTGGCAGCACTGCACAAACAATGTGGTAAGAGTTCATAACCTTGATATATCAGTGTCTCACAGTTGTGTTTGGGCCTAGCCGTGGCAGTGTCTTTCTGAGTTGTGTTCATTATTGGTATTCCGATTTTTGACCCTCAACTCTTTGCACACACATAAGAAGTATGAAAATAGGTAGTGCTTTTGTGTGCCACCATGAGAATGCTGGAGCTTGAAAGAAATTAACAAACCTGAATTTCTTGTTAAACTTGGCAACAGTGGAAGTGAAATCAGGGTCATGTCAGTCCAAGTCTATGGGAATAATGCTATGAGGAAAACAGCAGTGTACAAATGGAGTGAACATTTTTTTGAGGGGAGACAATGTGTCACTGATGAAGAGAGATCAGGGTGGCCAGTAACAAGCAGAACTTATGAAAACATTGCAAAAATTCATGGAATTGCACATCAAAATAATTGGCTGACTGTGAGAATCTATGACCAAATAAACATTGATAGAGAAATAGGTAGAAAAATCTTAACTGAAAAGCTTGACCAACAATTCATGGCTTTTGCACTATAGCAATGTACCAACTGAAGTGGCAGTTCTGTGAGGGAGTTTGTAGCCAGTAAACAAATAAAAGTATTGGAACATGCTACTCACCTGATCCCCAGTGACTTTTTTGTTTACCCATAGGTAAAGAAAATACTAGAGGGAAGACATTTTGATGACATTAAGGACATCAGGGTAGTATGATGACAGTTCTAATAGCCATTCCTGAAAGAGTTCCAAAATTACTTGGGAGGGTGGACTAAGTGCTGCTGTGGGTGAGTGCATAGCTTCCCAATGGAAGGCGACCATAGTGATATTCAGAAATGAGGTATTTGTACTTTTTCTAGGATGCGTCTGCAAATTTAACTGGCAGATCTTGAATAATATTTGTCTATGTAAGATAAATAATTTCACCAGATACCTTGTATTCTTATCCATAAATCAAAGGTAACAACACATGCTCTTTCTACTTCTCAGGATTTTTGTAAAATCTAATCTAATAATATGAGAACTTTTTAAAAACCATTCATAATAGATCTCAATATTATTGATAATTTATCATTAATAACATGTTTTTAAAGAGCATTTTTATTGATATTAGCATGCTCAGCTCATTATTTGTAAAGTTTTCAAGTCTTTTGATTTGTGCTTAATTTCAATATTCAGTTAAAATACATTTGATGTTTTTCTAACAAAAATATTGTATTATACCCCCAATACATTGTGTTAGAATACCAACACATGCTGGAATACCATGTGCTTATATTTTAAGTATACTTATATTTGTGTGAATATATTTAATATATCTGAAGATTTAAAAACAATAAAACTTAAAAACTGTATATGGAAAAACATAGGAAAGCAGTAAGACTTTGGAATATTTATTAATTCTAAGACAAAGAAAACACCAATATGTATATTACTTGAATTTTTTAAAGATTTTTCAAAAGAAGTAATTTCTCTTTAATTAAATGATAACTTAAAAACTTTAGAACAAGGACTTTGTCTTTTCTAATCTCATGTTTTATTTCTTCTTTTTCAATATGGAAACCCAAATAAATATCTTTCAATTTTTTTAAATAACTGTACTTTTGCAGAGAATATTCACTAAAAAACAACTATTCAAATTACTGCAGTGCAAATTAAGTTAACTTTCCTTTATTAAAAATAGGTAGGCTATGAAGATGAACATAATGACATTGAAAGTGAAAATATATTTCCATCATATAGGTGTGTTTGTCATTCCTTAAGCAAAATTTATATACTTCTTTAAATAAAAAGCTTGATATCTTACCTTGTTTGTTCTGGTATGACAAAATATCTGAAACTGGATTATTTATGAAGAATAGAAATTTATTTCTCAAGTTCTGGAGGTTGGAAGTCCAATATCAAGGTACTGGCAGATTTGGTGCCTAGTTAGAGCTTAGTCTCCACTTCCAACATGGTACCTTGCTTGCTGCTGCATGCTAGTGGAACTGATGCTGTGGCCTTCATTAATCTCCATTACCAGGGAAAAGCCCTTATGACCTAATCACCTCTTAAAGGCTCTGGTTCTT
Source organism: Loris lydekkerianus (assembly GCA_963574355.1). Taxonomy (NCBI): domain Eukaryota; kingdom Metazoa; phylum Chordata; class Mammalia; order Primates; family Lorisidae; genus Loris; species Loris lydekkerianus. The sequence continues at coordinate 48,128 of CAUYPK010128797.1, forward strand.
TATATAGATGGCTCCAACTTAGAATCAATTAGAATCACAATTTTTTAATTTTACAATTCTGTGAAGTAATAGGCATTTAGTAGAAACTATACTTGGAATTTTGAATGTTCTCTTACTGATACTCTGCAGTGCCCTGTGGGGCCACATGATTTTCCCAGCTGTAGGCTAAAGTACAAGTTCTGAACACATTCAGAGTGGGGTAGGATAAGCTGTGACATTCTGTAGGTTAGGTATATTACATGGATTTTTCACTTACAATGGGTTTATTGAGACGTAAAGCCCATTGTAAGCTCATGAGTATCTCTTGCATTGGGAATTAAGTTTCAATATGAATTGTAGACAGGACAAAACCCTTCAATCCATCAAACTTGGAAAGTGTTGTATAAATTAATTTTAAGATGTTTCAGCATTTTGATAATTTTCAGCATGCATACAAGAGATACTGATGAAACTGAATGATGCTTCCTCATCACAATGCTGCAGTGTGGAAGGGTGGACAGGCGGTCTTTGGGGTGAATCTGATACAGAATTGAATCTTGGCTTCTCCTTCTTCTAACCTAGTAGGGCCAAGTTACATGACTTTGCAGATCTGTTTTCATAACGAAAAAATTAGGGTGATGACACCTTCATCTGTAATAAATAATACATCAAAAACATGTAAATTCTGTAGTCCATTTATTGACCCCATAACATGGACTGGTAGCTATTATTTCACCAGTGAATAGTGAAGCAAAAGTGAATTCAAGAACATTCTTTTTGCTGTTCACCGCTATATTTCAATAGATAGATGTTCTTATTAGCTAATCTAAAACATTATTTTTTGGAGAGAGTGAAGGAAGATATTAATAGTTAATATTTTAAAAAGTATCCATTGCCATTTAAGTGAATATCTGTATTAGTATTTTCATGATGGTACAATATGAAATAGCTTTCCCTGTAATACAGTAAGATTTCAGTATGAAAATTTCCTTCTGCATTAACTCACAATAACTACAGAAACTGAAAGATTATAGTAATAATCTGTATTTAAGAATGTCAATGATGATTATTCATTAATGTAGCTAAAATACCACCATCATTATGATATAGAAAAGTCAGCCCTGAACAAAAATTTCCAAATGTATATTCTTGGGATTGCATTCTGGCATCGTGAAAAATATAGTATTATGACACATTTTTTCTATATATAGAAAAATGTAGTGACAGTTTACATTAGATTTTCATGTAATAGTATAAATAGAAAATATTCATCAAAATGTCTCACCAAGAGTTCAGTGTCTGCTTGCCTGAGGGTGAGCATTAGATGATGCATGTATCATAATCTACACAAAGGCAATGCTGGCAGCAGATCAATTCCACTCTTGTTGATGGTATTACCTACCCCTCTGCAAAGTCCTTGGGAGAGAAGAAGAAATAAAACAAAAATAATTCTAAGCATTTTATGGCATTCTGCCCATAGTTCTACTATGGCTAATTATATCTTCCTTGACCTATTACATCACTTAGTAGCCATATAAATGCCAAGGAATAGAGACTAAATCTTATGAATTACTTTAGTGAGTGTAATATACTGTTAGAAATGAATTAATCATTATGAAAAATTATGAACTCATATTGACACCCTACATAGTTTCGCTCTCCTCCTATCTGCCAAATCATCACATTTGGTGTTTAATTAAACAGGTAGGTAAATAAATGCATTCTTCTCTTCAGGTTGGTTGAAAATGAGGTAAAATAGGAGGCCCTGAAGACTTCATAGATGTAGGGAGAGTTGATAAGTTGTTTTCTGTCTAACCTTTGTCACTGAGCGTAATGTAAACATGTGGCCTTCTTACCATAGTCTTAAAAAAATTATTTTAACCTTGTGTATTAAACAGAGGTCATAGCATTTATATTCCACTGATCTTATTATAACAGCAGTTCAAGAAACTGTTATTACATGACAAACAAAAAGGACACATAGGATATAAGGTTGAAAAGGTGATTTTAATAAAGTAAGTGACAGTTGTGTACTGTGGAAGAATCTATTAAAGGGTAAATTTAAACAAAATACCAGGGAATGTGCTATTAATAATACTTTGTGCCTCGTTTGCTATAGGTTTTCTTTCCTCCATCTATTGCTTAAGCAACCATGAGTGATAAATGGCATCCAAACAAAAGAAAAACATGTCCTTTTAATGGCATGATTGTGTTTTAAAATTGTTGTGATCTCATTTCATGTAAAAAGGTTGAGAGATGATGATTATGATTATTATTAAGTCTTTTAAACAAATGGCATTTTAGCGAAAAATAGGACATAACACAATAAAGGTGTACATACTTCTCAAATATTTGTCACGTGTTATGAAATAAATACAAGAAATAAAAAGCTTATTTTGTTTTACTTTAGTGAGGTTTAAGATTTTCTAAATAAAAAAAAAAAATCAAAAATCTCCTTATAGTGAAATAAGCAAAATAATAGTTGTGTAACAAAGAGATTCTCTCTCAGTCATGTTATATAAAAAGACCAAAAGAGCCATTCTGCTTAACATTGCTGATTAACAAATGCACTGGTACATATAGTATTTATTATTGAAGCGCTATATGATTTATTTATGTTTATATACATATTTATCTATTTATAGGTATTTATATACCTATTTATATATTATATATATATATACTTCAAGCTTTCTGCTTGAAAATACCTTCTGCTTGAAAAATACTTTTTAAAAAAATACTGTCTTCAAAATAAAATATTACAAGTAAACAAATACAATTTTGATGGCAGTGACTGTTTTGAGTACCTCTGTCTTACAGCATTATGATTTTCCCACTGGATCATCCTTCCTTTTTATTTCAGTCTGATTTATTTGTCCTTCCCTTGTTCCTTTGCATTCCCACTGTATTCTCCCTCTGAACATCCCTACTGGCTGCAGTACTTTTAGTGGAAAGGACCTGCGAATCCCAACTTAATCTCCATATTTCTCAGCTCTCTCACCCTCATCTTCTGCTGTACTTGCAACTTTGAGGCTAGAGCATTTGTCAGAGAAATTAAAAGTAAACAGCTGGAGAAAGGGTGAGACAGGGGATGTGAGGGAAATATACCAGGTACACTAAGTGAAAAAAGGAAAAATCTGTGTGTTAAACCACAGTTTTTATAGTCTTGAATATCTCTGTTACTTTCCACTGTTACCTTATACCTTCAAATCCTGGGTCTTGAAAAATAACTCCTTTATTACTTTTTTACTCCCCCTCAATAAAGGCTTTTAAGTAATAACTGTTTCCACTTGTAAAGAAATTTACCAATTTTCCTTCCTCCCATATTCTGTCTTTCAAAGATTTATTAAAATCTTTTGTGTCACCTCATTTTCTTTGTGTCCTTGTGGTTTTACCCCTTTTTATTCTATCACTCTCCTTTTATGAGGTTTTGCGAAGCAAAAGTGATAATTCCCTGCAGTAAATCTGCCACATTCATTTGATTTCTATTAGAACTTTTGAATAAGCAATTTGCTGCAAATCATCCCATACTCCTCAGATCTTAGAAACTTAATAACGACTTTGAACCTGTATATACATGTGAATTAGCAAAATTTTAGGAACTAGGACTTAGAAAAGGTAATAAAGAATGATACTCTGTGTGCTTGTCATCAAAAGACCCTTTAGCAGCATTTTAATAATGAGTCTCTGACTTGTGAAGGCCTGGCGGGGACTCTGTATGCGCTCACCTGTCTACCTCATCTCTTCAGAGTATCTCTGGAATAATTTCTGCATGTTAATCCACTTCATCCACTACAAAGGCATTTTTGAAAACAAATTAGCTAAAGGTATAAATAATCATATTTTCAGAATGGGTGTATAATCTATATACAAATGAAAAATTACAGTTTTTTTGAATAAACTTATTAAAATAAAGCAAAGAGTTTGCTGTCTATTTAAAGAAAGAAAAAGATGGGGTCCTATCTTCTTGGTTTTGTTATGCTTCTTCACCTTTAAAGGGCAGATAAGATCAAAAGTGAAATAAAATGGCTGCTTTTGTTAAGACAGTAATGAGCTAGAACTGGTTGAAATAAAAAAGACTAGAGATTTGGGGTCACAGAGCCGTGAGACTTCATGAATTTATTCATTGAAATGTGTCTATGTCCTCTTAAAATGAGATGTCATCATTATGAGTGTGGACTGCTTTGCTGTACAACATTGCTATCTAACTTTGCTATAAGGGAGTAATCCAAAATCGGTTTATAAATTTGACTGGAAATATAAAAATATTACAATTTTAAAGAGGAAAAAACAAAGCATGGGATCACTCCTGAGATTTAGTATTTTGCTTTTTCATAACACTAGAATAATAAAAATATATACTACTAGAAAAAATATGGAATAATATTTTTGTGGATAAAATGTTAAATTCCGAGTTATTCTAAAAGAAATAAACGAGTCCTTTCTTAATCTGAAGCGAAATAACTTCAGTGGAACTTTGACATTGTCTGTTTCAGATAGAAACACTTATTTTTTCAAAAACCACATAATTCTGATGTCTGAGGGATATGGTATTTTGATTCATACATTCATTTTTTCAGTTTTTTTTTTTTTTTAATTTTGGGGTCCAGAATTACAGTTCACAAAAATATAATAATTAGCACAGACTGAAAATGGATGGCAGTTAATTTTTATAAATACTCCAAATTTTAAAAAGAGCAATAACTTTGAAGTCTGTTTTGATGTTAGATACCCCGCCCTCCCCCCCATCTCTTGTGGATATGACTTCATTCCTTTGCAAGAAAATTGTGTAGGCCTTTATTTGTATGTCTTAACACAAGATTCTTTCTTTCATGAGACATAACTAGAGGACAAATGTACTTTTTAAGTGTATAAAAACATTGTAAAAAGTAAACATTCTTTGTGTCTTCTTTTAAATTATAATTACAAAATTTGTGCTACATTTAAACCATATATGAAAATACAGAAAATTATATAACAAATATTCATGAACCCACCATATTAGCTTTAGTCATTGAAAGAAAATTACATATATAATTATAGCTCACCTTGCATCATACTATGCTACAGTTCTTCTACATTACTCTCCAGAAATCATCAACCACTTGGGGCTTGTTTGTAAGTTGCTTGACAGTCCTTTTCAAAACACTAGCTGAGTATTACCTCTCAGTTTTACAAGTGTTAGGTTTTAGTGAATTCTATTATTTTTGTTATATTCATTTAGGATTGAATGTTTATTCATTTAGTTTTATTTATATTCACTGTTTTGTTTTCTTTCTTATGTTTACCATTTTTCTTTAATACTTATGTTTTAAAATAAACAAGGATGCCCACTTTTAACATTACCATTCCATATTCTTACTAGATGTCCCACTTATTGCAATCAGGCAAGTAAAGGCATTTAAATTGAAGAGAAAGAAAACTATTTACATTCATAGATGACATGATCCTATATATTCAAAATCCCAACGATTCTTCAAGTAAGTTACTAGATGAAAGATATCATTCCAGATCAGTGTCTCACATCTCTACTATTTTTATTTAATCAGAATGCTTTCTAATATACTCTTACTTTGGGATAAAAATATCAACCTCTATTATACTTTGCAATAGATGTTCTAAAATAATATGTAGGAATATAAGTAAACATTTTTGCTATTTTAGCTGAGACATTAACTAAACAATCTTAAGTAATCCAGTATTTTTAGTAACATATTAGCAAGTTGTGTCCCATTGATGACAGTGAGAAAACAGAGTATGGTATATCAACGTAAGTTATAGCTATTAAATACACATATAACACTGGTTATTCTATTTTGTAAATTAAAATATTTTCATATCAATAAAATCCATATTCTTTCATTACTAATTTTTATAACAGTAGTAGTAAATAAGAAAACTTTCATAAACAAAATACAATAATTTCAATTTTCTTTTTAAAAAATAGTTTCAAATACTCAAAATAAAGAAATATGACTGAAATAATTTTTTCTGAGTCTTATGATCTTCAGGATGCAGTATCAGAGATATTTCTTCTGAAGGGCTGAAGTCATCTAGGGATTCTCCATCACCACCACCTCCTGCCTGCCCCAAAATGATTTGAAATAAACATTCTCATATAGGCACCAAAATCCTAAAATAAGGGCTGTGTGGGAATATTGATTCTGGGAATTGGGAATTATAAGGGATTCATTGCAATATTGCTCTAACTTATATCTCTAACATGCTGGATATGAAGTACATAATAATTGAAAGCAAATTTCAAATGATTTTCTATTTTCTTTTTCTAAGCAAAGGAGAATTAAATATTTTAAATGGAACCAAATTCTTTCCATGTAACTGCATGTATCCCTTGTCAACTTTTTATATAAACGTGTAACTTATTTATTCTTTAGAAGGAATATTGATGAATATTTAAAATTTTCCTGTATTTGAATATTACAAATAATTTTGCTATTAACCTTTCTGTGTGTATCTATTGGTACACATACAAATAAAAATGTATTTCCCCTGGGAAAATAGAGGTAGCTGTCTTGGTATGCAGCTGCTCAGTTTTAGCAGACAGTGTTAATAGTGAGGCCAACCGATTGTGATTAATTTATATTCCTACCAGTGAGGGATAGGCTAGCTTCTCATTTCATCTCTGTAAACTAACAGGGTGTTTTTTTTTTTCATTGTGCCATTCTAGAGATGGTATAGCGATATTATTTTGTTTTGCATTTTCCTGAAGAGTGACGAAGATCACCTTTTCATTTGAATCATGGCCATTGGTCTATTCCCTTCATATATATCAGTTTATATTTTACCTGTTTGCAAATGGGTTGTCTAACTCCTTCTTGATTTATAGTAGTTGTTTTTATATTCTGATACGTGGTTTTACGTTTTATATTGATAGCAAAGTTGAGTAGAAGGTACAAAGATTGCTCTGCCCTACACAAGCATAGCCTCCTTCCATTATCCACCATTACCAACATCCCACACCAGAAGGATACCTTCGTTACAACTGATGAACTACATTGACACAGAATTATCACCCAAAGTCTATAGTGTCTTCTAGGGTTCGATCTTGGTATTGTGCATTTGCTGGATTTGAACAAATTATAAATCCTCTGTTATAGTATCATACTGAGTTGTTTCACTGCTCTAAAAATCCTCTGTGCTCTGCCCGTCCATCTCTCTCTCTCCCTAAGTCTTAGACAATCTCTGATCTTTTTACTGCTTCCATAGTTTTGCCTTTTCTAGAATGTTGTATGACTGGAACCATTTGCTGTGTAACCTTTTCACACTTGCTTATTTTACTTAGTAAAATACATTTAAGTTTCCTCCACATCCTTTTATCATTTGACAGCTAGCTCCTTTCTTTTTGGTGTTGAATAATATTCCATTGTTGAATGCACCACAGTTGATTTATCCATTCACCTACTGAATGACATCTTAGTTGCTTCCAAATTTTGGCAATTTGCATTGGATTTTTTAGACTTCATTATGACATACATTTTCTAAATACATTATCACAGTTATTTTAATGCCTGATAATTATAATGTCCAGTAACATACAAGCCTCTTAGTTGTCTGGGTTTTCTCTTGGTCACTATTGTTTTTTTATTAAATGGTTTTTTGTTTGTTTGTTTGTTTGTTTGTTTACTGAATGTTGAAAGAAATATATGAGATAACATGTCCCCATCCTGCTTTCTATAATCTCTTTTTTGATAAAACTTTTAAACTCCATTCCAATAATTATTGCACACTGATATTATGCATTATGAATACACCTTTCTTTTTAGATAAAATAATATAACTTATTAAAATGTCAAAAATAGAAACAGACTATCATATACAAAGAAAATATCCCCCAAGAATAAAGTTGAAATTAAAACACTTTTCATGAAGAAAAATTGAGACAATTAGTTGGCAATAAACTTTCGCTGAAAGTACTACTAAAGGAAGTATTTCAGACAGAGAGAAGTGATAGCCAAAGCAAACTTGGACCATTGGAATGATAATACCAAGTGCCCACCAAGTTCCATAGCAACTGGGCAACCAGAACTCTCTCACACATTGCTGGTAAGAGTGCAAAATGGCACAGCTATTCTGGAAAAAGATTTGGGAATTTCTGACAATATTAAATATATACTTCCCATATAACCTAGCAATTTTATTCCTAGGTTATGATCACAAAAAGACTTGTCTAAATTATTATTATTATTATTTATTATTATTTTTTTTTTTTGGCAGTTCTTGGCTGGGGCCAGGTTTGAACCTACCACCTTTAGTATATGGTGTCGGCGCCCTATTCCTTTGACCCACAGGTGCAGCCCAGACTTGTCTAAATTCTTTGTAGCAGCTCTACTTTCAATTGCTCCAAACTAGCAATTACACTATCCTTCAATGTGTAAATGAATACACAAACTGTCACATATCTGCAAAATGGAATACTGATTATGAGCAAAAACGAACAAACTTTTCCTTTTACTCTTGCTTGGTGAAGGTCAAATATATAGATATATTAAAATTTATGGAATTTATTACCAAAAGAAAAACAAGTTTTACTATTTTAATTTTAAAAATAAAAATTTAAAATTTAAATGAATTTTTCTTTTCTTAATTGTTACCACATTGGCTGGGCATGGTGGCCAACACCTGTAATCCCTGCACTCTGAGAGGCTAAGGCAGGTGGATCACCTGAGCTTACAAGATCCAGACCAGCCTGAGCTAGAGCACAACCCTGCCTCTAAAAATAGCCAGGTGTTGTGGCAGGCGCCTGTAATCCCAGCTGCTGGGGAGGCTCAGGTAGGAGAATCACTTGACTGGGAGGCTGACAATGGTGGATTGCCTGAGCGAACTAGTTTGAGAACTTGTCTCTAAAGAAAATAGCCGGGCATTGTGCCAGGTGCCTGTAGTCCCAGCTACCTGGGAGGCTGAGGCAAGAGCATCTCTGAAACCCAAGAGTTTGAGGTTGCTGTGAGCTGTGATGCCACGGCACTGTACCCAAGGCGACAAAGAGAGACTCTGTCTCAAAGAAAAAAAAAAAAAAAAAAGGGCAGTGCCTGTGACTCAAAGGAGTAGGGCTCTGGCCCCATATGCCAGAGGTGATGGGTTAAAACCCAGCCCTGGCCAAAAACTGCCAAAAAAAAAAAAAAAAAAAAAAAAAAAAACTGGGAGAGAGAGAGAGGGATACACGGTTGC
>CAUYPK010128800.1:0-22373 GCA_963574355.1 Loris lydekkerianus
CATGTGCTGGTTTCATATACAATCTGAAAAAATCTTGTTAAACTGTTCAACGTAGTCTTCGTGGCATTTTCTTAGTTATTGTATGTAGACATTTGTATTCTGCATTTAGTAGGTTTTGCCTGTACCCATTCTAAGATGCACGGTAGGTGTGGCCCCACCCATTACCCTCCCTCCAGCCCTGCAGCTGTTTTGAATAAACTTTTGAAAAGTACAGAGGACAAACACCTGATATATCCACTTGCCACTATTAAACATTCAACAGGATATGCCTCTGCCACGCCCATCTAATTGCGGTTTATTTGCTTAATATTAAAACACTTTCAGATATACATAAGCCATCTGCTTTTCCTCCAGATTCACTGAGCCCTGATGCATTAAGCATCTGTAGAGCTATTTTATTTTATGTCATTAAAGATGGGAATCTGCAAATGTAAATACCAATTGGAAAGCTTGAGTAGTTTTTCAAAATTTTCAATCATGCTGTTTGCTGAATTACTATTCTGGATTAGTCTACTTGAGGTACAATTTCACAGTATCATCAAAGTCCGACTCCACTATTTAGATCCCGAATGACAAATTTAATGGCTTCAGTTAACACCCCAATGATATAGGCTTAATTTTATGGTTCACCTATTTTTGCTATTTACTTTCCTGAGCTTGTGCCAAGCTGACAAAACTGTAAGAGAGCAGAGTCTGATTGTCTGTGAAAGCAAATGCCACCTGTTTTGCAAAAGGAAATGCTGGATTCTTCTAAGATGGCACCTGAAAGGGGCTCTCCATATGGGGACAGAGGAAATGTAGCCTACGTGGCTGCTACACTTTTCCTAGGACATTCCCTAGTCAAACGAGCTTCCAGGAGATGCTCCTTCCCTTGAATGTTCTAGCTCAAATGAGGAGCTAAGACCCTTCTGTCAGTAGCCTGTGGCATTGCTGGCTTAGACCTCACCTGTGGTGCATATTGCAAGGGTATGCAATATGTCAAATCTATTAGGTATAGAGTATAAATGTCTTAATACAATATTTAAGTAAATGAGGTGTAGTCTATGTTAACCAATTTGATGTACGCACTTCAAATTGTATATAAAATCCGCACATTGTACCCCATAAATGCCTTAATGTATAAAAAAAGATGTAAACAAGTATTGCATATTACATTGGTTGAAATACCTCCCAAAAAGAAACAACAGAACATTTAGTTAATTATCAACTTGAATTTTTCTGAAAATATAATGTAAGGAACGTTTAAAAATTCTCCTTTTTTGTTCTATGTTCCTCAGTCACCCTGTCTTTGTTCCCAGAGATGACCAGTGTAACTGAGCTCTTTTGCATTTCTCTTGAGCAATTCTGCACAAACAGTTATCTGATCTCTTCCCCCTTTCTTCTAAGAATATATGGTGTCCACTTCTGCATGTGGCTTTTCTTTTACTCTATCTTGAAAGTCCTCTAGCACAAGACTTCCTCTTTCTTCCCTGATGGTTACGTGATGACCACTTGCAAGGCAGTACCACAATTTATTTAGGTAGTTTCCCAATGGTAGGCCTTGGGTTGTTTCTAATTTTTCTTACTACCAAAATGCTTCGATGAAAACAATAACTTTTAAACGCGTGTGTGGATATATCTGTAGGACAATTTTCTAAAAATGGCTGGGCCAAAATGTATGTGAGTCTTTAATGTTAACTCATAGTGCCAAATTTAAGCTAACAACATTCTGGTTTACATCGTCCCCTGGAAATAATGAATGCACTAAAGAGTTTACAAAAGGCTGTGAAATAATGTAAAGACATCCACCAGTGACCTGTGAGCTATGCTTTTTTAGTTTGTTAGAGAAATGTTTTTCTTCCTAGCTCTGAACTTGCCTTTATAGAGCGGAAACAATTTCAAATGAAATAGGGTAGTTTTTTTTCTCCCCTCACCTATCTCACATCCTTCTACCTATGTAAGCCACAGTGAACACACGCATGCCTCAGGTTATGCGACTCCAGGACTAGAAAGCTGCTGAGACCCTTTCCGCATCTCCATCCTGCTGACCCCGGCATCTGACCCAGCCAGAACTGATGCCAGAGGCCGAGTACAAGGAGTGACTGGTTAGCAAAAGCACTGAGGAGATCGAGAGGCCATGAAAAAGGTGAAAAAGAGAAAAGGAAGAAGGGTGAGAGATTTCTGTACTGCTGGGAGAGGGGAGGATCTATGGTGCCTCCAGGGAGTACTGGAGGTGGTTTCCTTAGTCACTCTCCTGGTTGACTATGGATTTTATAGGATGTGAATGATTCAGATTAAGACAGGAACAAAGTTTGGGGACATTTTCTTTTGCCCTCCATCTTCTAATTGTCGTAAATATTGGCAAAATCCCAGCACACCAAATACATATTACAATGAAAAAATGCTAAACAACGCTGTTTGTGATAACAGACTGTGTGGCAAAGTTTGCTATGTGTTCACCATCTTCTATTTCCTGTTCTTTCTGGGTGAGAGGTAGATACTATTTTCCTGCTTTCCTAGCTGTTTGGTGGAGGCCTCTGCTCTGTTCTGTTGAGGCATTGTGGGCAGAAGTGATGTGTACCACTTCCAGGCCTGGCCTCTAGCAAAATCCTAATACAGTCGCTCCTACTTTTTCTTTCTTCCTTCTTTTGTACAAAAATCTCCAAGATCCTGTGTGATGACTAAGCCAGAATACAGAATGAGACTTGGTCCCTGAATTCTGCTCAGAGGAGAGCCACTCGGTTCAGGAAAGCTTACGTTCTATCCTCATTAACTGGATATTAGCTGTCTCCTTGGGTTGGCCTGTGTTGATAGCTTGCTGTAATATACAGACACTTACGTGCCTCTGGGTAAGAAGGGATAAAAGCAGGTATAAGATTCAATCTCATGAGATAGCTTTCCCCAAATAATCCTGCCCTTTTTTAGCACAAGGAGTCAGGTAATAGTTTTGAAATGTCTTAAAATAAAAATAAAAATAGATGCTTACTCTGAATGCTGGAATAAACTTCCGAGAGCATTAAACACTCTACCGGGCATCTTCAGTCTTCAGACCCCAAAGGCCACAGGTGAAGTGTGTGATGACTGTGGGAACAACTTGACCTCGCCGTGGGAGGAGAAGAGCAGAAAAGGGAGGATCGAACAGGGTAGGATGGGGGAGGGAGACTAACACTCGTGGGTGACAGCACTGTGTCTGGGCCTGTGTTATCTGCTTTCCATGCATTTTCTCACTTTTAAATTCCAGTGGGACAGATGCCACCCTCCTTCTACAAACAAGGGCACTCAGACTTCGAGATACTTCACTGACTCAAAATAGAAAATTAGTGAGTGGTGGACTAAAATAACACAGAGGCACTTCCAAGTGTGCAGAAAGATTAGAGAAGGGAAGAATTAAATGTAGAGATGATATGGCTTGGTGCCTGTGGTTCAAGCGGCTAAGGCCACGTACACCTGAGCTGGCGGGTTCAAATCCATCCATGGCCCACCAAACAACAATAATGGCTGCAACCCCAAAATAGCGGGGTGTTGTGGTGGGTGCTTGTAGTCCCAGCTACTTGGGAGATGAGGGCAGAAGAATCGCTTGAGCCCAGGGGTTGGAGGTTGCTGTGAGCTGTGATGTCACAGCACTCTACCCAGGGGGACAGCCTGAGGCTCTGTCTCAAAAAAAAAAAAAAAAGGTGGAGATGGTAGAGGGAGAGAGTACACCAGCAGTGAGGACAGGACAGGGCTCTACAAGGCACCTGAGCGCTAGCTACTGACCCCTCGTTCCTCTGAAGATGTTTGCTCTATGCCAATGCAACCCAAGGAAATCGCTTTAGGCAGTTTTTATTCCCCAGGACACTTTGTCCCTTAAAGACTCATTCAATTAAAGAGCTCAAAAAGGATTGCATTAACTTGAGATATGCAGTCTTCTTCTATTTCTCATCACCAAAATGACAAAGCCGGAATCAAGCACCATTAGTGCTGATATTTCAGCTCGTGTAAGTCTTCATTAGAGCCCTTTAATGTAACCATTTAAGGAGACATCTGCTTTTGGGAAAAACACTCTTTGAAAGCAAACTTAATGAAGTCCATTTCTATATAATCTGGAAGGAGAAATGTCTTTTGTGATTGAATTTCCAATTCCAACATATTGACTGATGTCAGCCTATTACGTGTCACAGAGAGCTGAACAAGCACATTCTTTGCTCTGCCTTCAGTACTGTGTGTTCTTAAAGTATTAAGATGCCAAAAGCGGGGGTGGGGGGGATGTCATTAAATCTCATTTCTGCTTAAGTAGAAGAAAAGTGCATTTACCTTTGTTCTTCGCCAACGATTTTACTTTTTAAAGATACCTGCAATCCCTCGTATTTGCTGGTGTTTGAAAGAGGTGTCACTGAGTGATTTGGTTTATCCACTGCTGTAAGAAGGGAAACATCCGCTGGTGGTTTCCTATGAAGTAGAACCTCAACGTCTTGCCTTGACCTACAGTGATCTGCCTACGGCCGACCTCCTACCTCCAACATCTGCTCTGTCCTCTCCTGAGCTCTGGGACTCCACTGTGGAGGGCTTCTGTTAATCTCCTGATTGTGTCTGCCTGTGTCCCATCTCAGCCCTTTTTCCCTTGGTGTTCTCTCAGACAGAAAGGCACCTTCTGAGGGTCTTCGCATCACTGAATCCTCCTTCAGGTCTCAGCTCAGATGCCACGTCTTTGCAGAGGGATTATCTGACCACTCTAGGGAAGGCAGAGCCCCATCATCCCACATCCATTTCCTCTCTATCACATCTTTCTGTTAATTTTTTTTTTTTTTAAATGCTTTCTGCTGCTGAGTTTTGTTAACTTTTTCATGGTGCTTTTCATAATATGAATTTATTTTAATTTGTTTATTGATTTGCTCCAAGTTTATACTGAGAAAAGAAAAGAAAAGATCTAGCTTCCCTCATGTACAATGTCCCCTGATGTACAATGAGAACTCTTTGAATAGATAAATTGTATCTGTCTGGCTCAAGGTGAGCCCTAGAGCCCAGCGTAGTGACTGGCACATTCAGAGGTTTAATAATGACTTGTTGAAAGATTGAATAAATTAAACTGCAGGTAAGAGGCTGGGTGTGGTAGCTCACACTTGTAATTCCAGCACTTCGGGAGGCCCAAGTAGGAGGATCACTTGAGCCTAGGCATTTAAAACCATCCAGGGCAACATAGAAAATTCCATCTGTACAAAAAAAATTAAAAAAAAAAATGTATCTGGGCAGGGTGGTGAGCATTTATAGCCCCAGTTACCTGGGAAACTGAGGTGGGTGGATCGCTTGAGCCTAGGAATTCAAGGCTGCAGTGAGCTATGATCACTGGGCAATAGAGCAAGACCCAACACCCCCCCCAAATAAACAAACAAACAAACAAAGAAAAAAATACTGCAGGTAAGACCATTGCTCTTCATGAACTTGGAGGATCTCACAGGAAGAGTGAGGTGCCACAAGACTGAAAATAAGCAATCCACATCAACATTTTCAAAAAGTGGGTGTGCATAGATTTTATAAATCATAAATTGGCAAATTCAGTGGAAATTCCAGGTAAGATGCTATGATATAATTTATAACCTCTTATAAAAAACAGTGATGATCTTTGTGAAACAATACAAATTCTCAAAGAACACTTACAGTCAGAAAAGTTTTATTTCTTTTTCATAAAGTGAATATATGAGACAGCACTGGGAGACTGGGAAACTTGAATTTGGGGTTGAGAATGGAACTTCCTCTACAGTAGTGCATCATGCCAGGACTGAGGAAGTAGGTAGGGCCTGACTGATGTCAACCATAAGATGGTTTGGCAACAATCATTCACTTTTGCCCTATATAATAATTTGTAGCTTCTGGATAAAAACACGTTTGCATGTTGCAGATCACACAAGCCTGGGAAGAATAATCAATCAGTTGATTTTTTAAAGAATCTAATTTAAAATGACATCATCAGACTGAAATGATTGGCTTAATCTAACAAAATTAAGTTTCATAAGAGTCCATATAAGTGCCTGAAATAGAGTTTAATAAACCTGTTGAACAGGTGCAGGATGGGGAGTTCTTACTTAACAGTGGCATTCGGTGGGGGTAAGAGTGAGACAACAGATGATAAACTAAGGCCCAAGATTATGGGAGACTTGATAGAAATGAAGAAGGGGATATGACTGCCATAAAAGGTAATGTGAAAAAAGACCTAATGTACAGTCTTTACAACTATGTTGTTCTCGCTGAGGTACCATGTATGAACCACATTCTCCATCGCCCCTTACAAATATATCACTGTCATGAAAATCTGCTCATTCAACTGGCTGCTTGTTAAGCCCATATGACATGCTCAGATACCTCAAATTCAAGGGGAGCCCATATTCGACTCAAAATGAGTTACCATACCCCCATGACATGAATCAGGGTGCTCATGATAAACAGAGAAATTGCAAATGAGCTGAGACCTCATGGTTCACTCCAAATTCAAAAGATATCACTAAGAAAATGTTAATGGACTTGGAGCAATCCACTAGGTAGAGAGGTCATTAGTACAAGATAAATAATGGTACTGAGGTGAATGAAGATAAGCTCATAAATCCTTGCTTGCTTATTAAGGAAGATATCTTTTAGATTCACATTTATAATGTTAAAAAAAAAAAGAGCTAATGTGATTCCTATTTACAAAGTACTCAAGGGATTCATGATGTCATGGGTGTAGTTAGGGTTCAATGTGTAGTAATGGAAGTAAAAACCAAAGTCCCTGCAGTATAGAAAGACCAATTCTGCCTAGTAGAATCATCAGAATGAATGTGCCATAATTATAAATTAAGCGATTTAAAAAAAAAAAACGGGACACAATTGGACTTGGGTCTTAAAGAATGAAAAAATATATCCAGCATTAAAGATGATGTGCACATTATACATAAAGGGCTCCCCAATTGTACAAGCATGAAAGAGCCCAGAACAATGTTTGGACAAGAGCAAGAAAGGAATGGCTAGGTTGTGAAAATGGGAGTAGTGAGAAATGGGGGCTGGTTATGGGTGGGGGGAAGTGTATATTTCAGGCTGAGAAGTTTGGATCTGATTCTTTATTCTATTTCAAGATTTTTAGCGAGGTAATAAAACAGAGCTCAGATTTGTTTTAGAAATAATAACATTGAAAGCAGAGTTTGGAATGGAAAGGTGGAGAGGCTAAGCTGCATTAGGAATGGTGAGAGCATAACACAGTGGCTGTCGGGCTGGAGAGGAGGAACTAAGAGATGACAAAGTTTAAATTATTTTGACACAGGTAAAGAATGAAGAGCAGGGAAAGAATCTATACACATACCAGTCTGTCGTGTAAATTCATAGCCTTGATTAGGTTGGAACATCTATCATTTCCATTTGTCCAGCTAAGCTTGGGAATTCAAATGTCCATCCCAAGGAAAAAGCAACAATATCAGCAATTTAAATTTCTTTCCTTTTTTCCAAATTCCACTTTATGCCTTTAGCAGTAATTTAAATTTTCCTTTATTTTCCTTGTTAAGTAGATAGATGCTCTAAGACTAGACTATATTTCAATCTTTGACAAATGAGAATGGGCAAAACATTGATAACTTTTTATGTTGTCATGCCTTCATCTCTAAGGGTAGAATCTTTACCGAAAAATTCTGTAGTATAGAAGTAGTACAGAAAGTTCTCACATGCCTTAACAACCTCACCGACCCCCCCCACCCCTGCCCCCATGATGAACCCACTGTGAGGTGCTACCAATTGCTTCAAGACAGATTTCATTGACTATTTTTGGAGAAGCCTGATGTAGGAATGGACTCTCAGTGGAGATGATTCAGGTCAGATGTTAAATGTTCTGTTAAATCAGTGATTTTTCAAGTGCCTTGGAACCCTGGTGTGCACTGAGAGGATCCTGGGTGTACCTCGAAAGTTTCTGGAGCCCATGAATTAAATTATTTCCCAAAGAAGTTCAAAGCACTTCTGGGAAATATTCTTTGGGAATACACTGGGAAGTATTCTTTGGGAAGAATATACTTTAGTAAGTATATTCTTTCTTTTGCTCTTTTTTTTTTTTAATCAACATAATTTAAGTGTGCTGCAGAAGTTTTAACTATACTTTCAAGTGTGCTGTAAGATAAAAAAGGTTGAAAAACACTGTCTAATGGAAACAGCACAGTATTTTCTTAATTATTCTCTCTGGAGATTACAGTGCTCTGATGTTAAGAGGATTTTATTCCCTGATTGTGTTGTGGGGGAGGTGACCTGCCCTGGAGGCTGTTAAGAAATCAAGAGTGGGCAGGTCTCCTTGGGAGGCAGAGGATGGCAGGCAGGTGGCAAGAAGAGGGGGGCTGGGGAAGACTGCCCCGGGAAAGAAGGTGAATGCAGAATAACTGGAAGTTGCTTGGTGCTTGAGACCTACTTAAGCTTTCCTTTTCTGTGGCACAGTCCCCATATTTACAGGCATCATCAAACCGTAGTAAAATTTGTTAGTTACCGAGGTTTGTTTCAGCTTTGCTTGGGAAATTAAAAGATAACCTGTGTTCCTGCTTTGGGGAGAGGCATCCTGGGGTGAGCCGCAGTAGCTAGAGACGGTTAGGAGACTCAGAGATGTGGTGAGACACCCAGAGCAGGTGTCCTCACCAAGTGTCGCAAGTGCTCCCATCTCCAGGGTTGCTTCGAAATTATTGGCAAGTGAGTGGGTTTCCTGTAAGTCATGTAGTCTGAGAGATTTCTTTCTTTCTTTTTCTTTCTTTCTTTCTCTCTCTCTCTCTCTCTCTTTCTCTCTCTCTCTCCTTCCTTCCTTCTTTCCTTTCCTTTCCTTTCATTCTTTCATCACCCTTCCTTCCTTCCTTCCCTACTTCCTTCCCTCCTTCCCTCCTTTCTTCCCTCCTTCCTTCCTTCTTCTTGAGACAGAGTTTCACTTTGTCACCCTCAGTAGAGTGCTCTGGTGTCATAGCTCACAACAATCTCAAACTCTTGGGCTCAAGGGATTCTCTTGCTTCAGCCTCCTGAATACATGGGACTACAGGTGCCCACCACAACACCCGGCTATTTTGAGAGACAGGGTCTTGCTCTGGCTCAGGCTGGCCTTGAACCCATGAGCTCAGGGGATCCGCCGCCTCAGCCTCCCTGAGTGCTAGGATTATAGGCATGAGCCACTGTGCTCAGCCTAGCCTGAGACTTTTAATGGTGAATGAAATAGAGGGGCAACCCCCTCGAACCTGAAGAAAGTAGGCACATTCGAAAAATGCATGTCTGTTCCAAGTTGACTGTAATAAATACATACTCTAATGAGGAAAAACAGCAAAAACAGGAGTCTTCTACTTCAATGTTACATTTTTATTCATAGTTGAAAAGAATAGTCTATTACTGCTAACTTATCGTAAATTTATCCAGAATCAAAGGGTTCAGAGAGACATAAAAAATGTATGTAGTTTCTATTAAATAACATTTTCTAGTCACTTTAGAATATGAGTATAATGTACAGGTATTTTATGCACAAAAAATGTAAAAAGCAATTGTGAAAACAAGTTACCAGTTTGTATAAAAAAAAAAAAGACATTCATTTTTTCCACAGGCTAGCAACACTATACAGGATAGTTCCATGACAGGATTGGACTTTTCCAATTAATTCATCTGGTGCCTCAAAAGTTTGTAGAAAAGAAGTTAATATACACTGACATCACTACACAGCGTTATGGGACAGTAGAAATTTATATTGGTACAAAATATCATTCAAGATTTTTACATCGAGTTTCAGTGTCAATGTTGAAAGACATCTTGGTTGTCAACCAAGCTAAGAATCAGTGAAGTTTAAAATGATTTCTGCTGGTAAAATGTTAAAGGTTAAAAACACATAGAAATTGACAGATGGTATAGTGTTCTTGTCTTTTTGTCCTCTTATCAGCAATTCTTGCCTTTGAAATACAATGACATGCTTTACTGTCATTGTAAAATACTGGTACTTCCAGTATTTTCCATAAGATGGCAGACTTGATCTTACACACGTGAGAGCAAACTCCCTCTCATTCTGTCATCACAGCAACAAAAAGAAGCTTAGGCTCATTCTCGTCAAATATTACTATCGTGCTTATGATAATAATAATGAAAACAGTAATGTCCAGTTTTTCAGATACATTAATAAGGAAACACGGGCTCATCTGCAGTCGCGTCGGGGTTAAATGGCACTGCTTTTGCCCCTTTAGAGTCCCTTACCTTTAGTTGCCTGTTGTGTTTAGTTTTAACACTAACTACCCAAACTGTCCCTATGGCAACACGCTCAGATCATCACAGATGTAGCAAGAAAATGTCTGTGGTATCGCTGAAGAAGGTCACAATTGTTTTTGACTGTTAGGAGCTCCGACTTGCTGTCTTTAATGCAGCCTGAGAGGTCTTTCAGACTGGCTTTGGTTGTTTTAAAATGGGTGATGGGAGTTCTGGGATCTGTTACTCAGGTCCTGAGCAATAGGGCACTTGTTTGTCCATTTGCTTTTTCATATAGAGTTAACATAAAACATGTGACTCCCATCTTCCCAGATGAATGGGGATGTCTAGGGTCTATGGCGCTTCAATGTCACAGAGTGAACAGTTATTAGTTGTAAGAAGTAAACAACTCATCAACCACCTGAAAGGTACTAAGTTTTTTGTTGCACATTTCCCAAGGAAAAGATGCGTATTTGATTTTTTTTAATCACTCCCTTAGCTTCTTGCAGAAAGCAGATGCTCCCTGTTGAGTGCGTAGGGAGACAGAGGAAGGCTGCAAATGGCCCTGCCTTGCTCTTGGCATCGGTGGGGCTCAGGATCTGGAAGGAGAGCTTAGGAGCTGCCAGCTTGTGCAGAACACTATCAGGCCTTTGCTCTGGGCCTTGAGGGTTAATACACCTCTTCCTCTGGACAGTGAGCCCCCTATGAGCAGACTGTTATTATCACGCTTTCTATCTCTAGTGCCCCCACAGTGGTCACATGTAAGTAAGCACTCAGTAGGGCTATCCTGAAGGAAAAAAGCAGCAGCCATAACCTGCCACCAGTGGGGTCTGGTACCCGGTATAGCTCAAGAGAAGTCATTAATCCTGTCTCACCCAGGTAGCTGGCCTATTGAGCACTAGTCTGGCAGCCCCTGCAGCGAAATGTCTAGATCAGTAGCAGCTTCTGGAATCCTAACTTCTTTGTCAGTTCTACACACCAGAGAGCAAATCAGAGAGAAAGAAACATATCTCAGTTTGATTTAGGCTACTAATATCAACAGAGAGCTTTTCTTTTACCGAGGGCTGACAAACCAAGAATGTGACAGGAAGCAAGTTTATTTTGCATGCAGGCAAGATCTCCCCACAGAGAAAGCATGCCACACCCATGCGGCCTGTCAATGCTTTCCTTTTCTGTGAAATATTCCAGGACTTTGCTATCTTTGCAACTGAAAAACATCAGGGCATTCTGTTAGAAGAGACCATTTGGCAACCTCCAGGAGGAGGAAAATTTAGGGTTCACGATTACTTCCCCCCACCCCCCGAGTCAGCTTCTCACTGTACGGTGGGTCTTGTTCAGAACATACGTGACGTATGTCTGTGGTATTACTGATGCTTTGCCCTTCTAGCTATT
This sequence comes from Loris lydekkerianus, assembly GCA_963574355.1. NCBI lineage: Eukaryota > Metazoa > Chordata > Mammalia > Primates > Lorisidae > Loris > Loris lydekkerianus. The sequence continues at coordinate 11,545 of CAUYPK010128800.1, forward strand.
TTGGAAAGAGAGTCTTCTACAACGTCATTTACATCAATGTAAATTTAAGAAGACTGTACTGACCAGAGAGCCACAGCACACTGGTATGGGGACCCTGCAGGAAACGGCAATGCTGTGTTGAAAGGGCATCTACTCAAACTGTAGACGCTGAAGATACATATGGTTATCGCAAAAAGTTATCCAGCAGAGGAAAGTAAAGCACCTAATTTAGATAAAAGTCAATAATTAATATAATTTTAGGAAAGATAAAAGGAAACTACCTTTAGGAAAGGGTACCTAGTCTTAATGCATGAGGATAAAATTTTTTATTGACAATCTGAACTTACCATAATATGAATAAAATCCTATTTTGTGAAGGAATGCAGTGTTGCCCACAGGCTCTTACCTTAAGTAGCTCCATGCAACTGTTTGTTCGTTTGTTTATTTGTTTATTTATTTTGAGACAGAGCCTCAAGCTGTTGCCCTGGGTAGAGTGCTGTGGCATCACAGCTCACAGCAACCTCCAATTCCTCGGCTCAAGTGAGTCTCCTGCCTCCGCCTCCTGAGTAGCTGGGACTACAGGCGCCTGCCACAACGCCTAGCTATATTTTGGTTGCAGCCATCATTGTTGTTTGGTGGGCCCAGGCTGGATTTGAACCCGCCAGCTCAGGTGTATTGGCTGGCGCCTTAGCTGTTTGAGCCATAGGTGCTGAGCCACAACTGTGGTTTGTATTTTTATACTAGTTTTCTCTTTTCTTGTAGTTCTGCTATTTTATATACTATATACCTTTCTCATTTTCTGCTTCTAATCTGATTTTTAGTTTGTTTTTTTTTTAGTGGGGGGACAGAGTGTCGGTCACTCTGTGTAGAGCACTATGGCATCATAGTTCACAGAAACCTCAAACTCTTGGGCTCAAGTGATCCTCTTGCCTCATCCTCCCAAGTAGCTGGGGCTATAGGTACTTCTAATCTATTATGTGCTTGAAAACTATTTCATTAAGATATCTAGAATTGTGTAATAGTTAAGAGTAGATAGGATTTAAAGGCTTGAAGAAGTTTCTTGTGAATAAAACTCAAGAGTTTAAGTGTATGATTTTATAAAATCTATTGGAATAGTCAAACCTTTTTTGTTTGTTTTCTAGTTCTCAGAAACAGAAATCTATCTGGGTAGATGAGGGTTGCCAGGTTGCAGAGTTCTTGTCACACATATTAGGTCCCAGAAATATTGGCAATGTAAGCATAACTGAGTAGACCATTTTTGTCTTTTAAAAAAAATCTCCAATGGCAGAAATTCCTTAGTGTTTTCAGATCAGAAGTTCTCAGTGGGAGTTCTCACCTGTAAGTTACTATCAGAGGATGAGAAATAGCTTTGTTGTTCTGTGTCAGGCATTTTGCATTAGGAAATGATGTGGTTATTAATTCTTTTCACTTTGGATATCTCCCCTAGGGATGTAAAAGTATTTTGAAGTGTTAACACCCAAATTTCCTTTGAATTATACAGGAAGAAAAATGGAATATCTATGTCTTTAAAGGAAAATTAGACATATTCTTTTTTTTTTTTTTTTAGACATATTCTTATTACAGTGATCATGGACGCTAATAATACTCTGGCCTTCTAGCAGCATCTGTCATATGATGACAGCATATATTTGCAAGGAAACTTAAGTGAAAACTCTCCATTTTCTTAAAGGTTGTAATTATTATGCAAAGCCATATTTATAGCTATGGAAATGAACAGCTCAGGCAGAAAAAAATCAAGAAAAGTTGATGGCCATGAACCCTGTAACAAATGAGGAAAGAACAAAACAGGACCAGGAGTTTGTCTCCGCAACCCTACCCTGAAACCATTACCTAAACTTCCTTTTTAAAACAGATCAATGGGACCAGTGCTACCAGAGCCCAGAGACTTCCGAGCAAAGAGCTTGCAGGCTCAGGGGCAAAAAGAGAACATTACAGCATCCAGTGATCTCAACTTGTGGGTGAACTGTAGATAATTTGGGTTCCAAATTATCTGCCCTATCTGTGGTATTAAAAAAGTCTAACAGTAATCAATTGATTTTTTAAGATCCACTACACTAAACAAATGGCTTAAAAATGACAAATGAAGTTACTGAGTTTTGCTTGTCCTATAGAAACAAGTATGAACACAAATTGCTCCAAATGCCATTCTCTGAAGATATTTAACTTGGAGCTCCATACATCGTATGTTGCCTAAAAATATCATGCACAGGGAGCAAGTTGTCTTATTTAGAGACATGACAAAAATTAAAAGCTATAGGAGACCATAAATATTAATAAATTAGTTGCAAAAATGGGTGAAATCTGATGGCTTTATTACAGAGGTCCTCAAACCTCACATGAGGCGGTGTGATTGTATTTGTTCCTGTTTTGTTTTTTTACTTCAAAATAAGATATGTGAAGTGTGCATAGGAATTTGTTCATATATGTTTTTTTAAACTATAGTCCGGCCCTCCAGTGGTTTCAGGGACAGTGAACTGGCCCCCTGTTTAAAAAGTTTGAGGACCTCTGGCTTATAACAACAAAAAACCCTAAACAATGCAGAGAAAAGATTGAGTAACAATGTGCAAAGTTTGATGAAGGAACTAGGAAGCTAATTAACTTTGCACATATAATACTCTTCCTTCTTACTGTCATTATCTGAACTCAGTAGGGATAACTGCAATTTTTAGGTGCTTGGTTTTATATTAAATATGTGATCCTAGTAAACTATTTTGTAAAATTTCATTCAACCAGATAAAGAAACAAATGAGGCAAAAATTCTCATTTCACAGACTTGATAATTCCTCACAGTACTGAAGAGTACATGTATATTTTTCTATACTGTATTACAATTAAAGTGCTATAAATAAAAACACTATTCCAAGAAATTGGGCCAATTACTTTGAACTGTGTGGCAGAAACGGCTAAACATTTATGCATTTGTCAGGTTTAAAATAGAGTTAAGAAGCCAGAAAGAGAAGAGAGTAATTCCCCTGAAAGACATGAAAGAAATGAAGCTGTGTAAGATAGTTAAAAAGTTACACAAAGCAATTATTTGTAAACTAACTTCCTCAGGAACAAAATGTTTAGAAGGGACTGACATTTGGCAGTTAAGAGCATCTTCAAGTCGGTTAGTGAAAAGTGATGAGGAGGCTTTTGTGGGGCACATGTCGTATGTTTAGACCAAGAGTAAAGGAGGAGGTAGCAGCCAACACAGAGCCACTGTATCTTTCGGTGAGCAAAGAATAGTCACCTGAGATCTGAAATGTCTTATTTGCCCTGAGAAGACAAAAGCAAAGATGAAAAACAAAGAAAAGGTAAGACAAAAGCTAAAGGCCCTCGGCAAGGCAACTTTCTGAGTCTCAGACCCAAGCAGAGGGAAGGCGAGAGGCAGGGAACCTACAGCAGGGATCTTTCTGTGGCTGTCCTGTAGCCTGGACAGCCCAGGCCACGACAGGCCCCAGCAAAAAGGTCTCACAGTGCAGTCAACAGCAACGAGTTAGTCAGCACTTGTTATACCTGATGGCCAGCAAATGTAGAGGAAAGAAGTCTGCACTGAGAACTTGCATAGCAGACCTGATGGGACATGAGCAAAAGCCACTGTAACCATCGGACTCAGTCTCCTCATCTGTAAACTGGGCCAATGGAACTGCTGAGATCCTTTTCAATGCTAACATTTTATCTTAGTGAGAAATGGTACATCGTACTAGACATCTTTTTTCTTTTCTTTTCTTTCTTTCTTTTTTTTTTTTTTTGAGAGTCTCATTTTGTTACTCTCAGTAGAGTGCCGTGGTGTTGTAGTGCACAGCAACCTCAAACTCTTGGGCTCTAGTGATCCTCTTGCCTTACTCTCCTAAGTAGCTGGGACTACAGGCTCCTGCCATAATGCCCAGCCATTTTATAGAGACGGGCTCTTGCTCTTTCTCGGGCTGGTCTTGATCTCCTGAACTCAGGTGATCTACCTGAATTGGCCTCCCAAAGGATGTCTTATTTCTTTTAACTTTCACTTCCTAAAAATCATCATTTACTGTTTCTCATTTAAAGAAATGGGTCCTATGGCACATTTCAACAACGTGATTGTTTAGAAAAGGGTATACTCAAGTGTTGATGTTTGTACGTAGATGTGGGTGTACAACATGAATAAATCACTCAATCTTGTTAAAATCATCAGGGGCAGCTTCCAGATTTGTAAGCAGGAGGTATTAGGAGAATATAACCAACACTTTTCAGTGACTGAAATAACTTTGTGGGGTATATTTTAAGAAGTAGTACCTAGAAGATGTCTCTGTTTTTCTGTCTCTCTCATATGCATGCACATACGTACAACCAGCCTAGGAAGAACATGCAATAAAATACAATTATAAAAAATTATACTTTTTGCTCAGTTGTATTATTCTTAGGGACAATACTCATTTTGCAATACCCAATATTATATTCTTGAGAAACAGATGAAGGGAAAAACAGGCCCAACTTTTACAGAGAGAAAATCACAGAAAAGGAATAATCATATATTTCACATTTATCTATCCTGCCCCATCTTTCTAAGAACTGATGTCCGTTATGTTATTTGTGACAAGAAGTTATGACAAGAAAATAATGTCAATTCAGAAGAGAACACCCCAGCAACTAAAATAGTTTAAGTGTTACCACCATAAAAGAAGTGATTTATTGTTATAGCAAGAGAGTGAGGACCAAGCAAAGCATTAGATTGGCTCTTGAATTTTAGATTCAATTCCCAGAAAAGCGTAACTACACTCTGCAGAATTATGGGAAACATAGGATGATCTTGTGCCATGGATTCATTTTTCTTTCTTTTTAACCACAAAGACCAGATAAAGAAATAAGATGAGGAAAAAATTCTCATTTCATAGACTTGATAATTTCTCATAGTACTGAAGAGTATATTTTTCTGTACTGTATTATAATTAAAGTACTATATGAAAACACTACTTCAAGAAATCATGACAGTTAGTTTGAACTGTGTGGCAGAGATAACTAAGCCTTCATATGTATATTTTTTCAAGCATATATATATATTCATATATATATTATATATATATGAAAAATATATATTCATATATTTTTCAAATATATATATATATATTTTTATGGACACAAGGTCATTGAGAATAAATGCTATAATTCCCAGCTTTCTTTGCAGCAGAGTTTGGGAAGAATCAAGTTTTGGCCGATGAGATGTAAGCTGAAGTAGGGTGTGCACCTCTGGGGCCTACATTCAGCCTGACAAGGTTGTCTGGGAAAAAGCAATAAGAAAGAAATAGGTTACTGGCTTTTTCAAACTATTTCTTAGGGACTTTGAAGAAGAAAGGAAAAGTATCATTTTAGTCAGTCAAAGAAACAAGAACATGATTCCAAGTTAAGAACTATGCTGCTCAAATCCAAATTAGGTAGATTTTTCAATTTTGGATTCTTCCTTCCTGCATCCTTCTTCACTTCCTTTTTTCCCTTTTATTTTCTCTAATCTTTCCCCTCTACCTTCCTTTCTTCTGTTCTATCTTCTATTCTTTTCTTTTAATTTAGCTTTGAAGTTCAGGCCAATGCATATTTTGGCTTCTTCAAATATTTCAATTTTTAAAAATGTTTAGCATTTAACACGATTCTTGCTGTTTATATGAATACAAGTTCAATGCAGATGATTCAATTTTTACCAGACACTAGATTTTTCTACAAATACCAATATCTGAGATGCTTTATCCACTTTCAAGAAAAGATGCTTTTTTTTCTTGGTCCTCAATAAAGAAACAAAGCTTTTTTAGGTAGAAAAGAAATGTTACTCACAAATTTTGAATTTTTTGATAATTCCGGTTTTGAAAATTCTTTATTAATAAAAATATTCTCCTAATGTTTAAAATACCCCTGTTCCCTATTGCATTGTACACCATGCAGTTATATGAGGAGTCATTTTCTCTGTCATTCTACTTTGGGGGATGACACCCTTAAGTCGTGGACCTACTGAGCACCAGTATTTGCACATGGTTCTTATACATGTCAACAGACCTCCTATCTGATGAAGGTTACAAATCACTCTTAAATTAGAAGAGAAAGAAAGAAATAATTAAAAGTCTCCAGAACACCAAAGGTCTCTAAGTTTTAAAAGATCAATTATTTGTATTTTTCCTACTTGAGCTACCCCTTGAAAGAAAGCCCCTTGGGTGAAAATGTCAAGTTAGAACATCTGAATTCTAACCAAATATAAAACTTCTGTTAGTAACATATTCACTTACTCATAAATGGTAAGTATTTGCTTTAAAGAAATAATCCGTCAGAATAGTGTGTATTTTAGGACACCATGAATTTTTTAATTAGATAGAAAATGAAGATCTGTTTATTTTTGGCAAGATTCCTTTCTAATTTGCAAAGATTAAAAAGAGTAATTTCAGTTTTTTGTTTTCTAATTTGACAAAGAGTCATGATGTCTTTCTTCAGCTTTGCAGTGTGCATTTAGTTAGTTCAACGTCTTCTCAAATAGGTGTCTTCCATTCATTAAGTGAGACAGATGGCAGTCTTGCCATGTTTTGTTAGATCCAGCTTTTTGAAGCTGGCTGCCTCCCTTACTTATGTCTATGAGACCTAAGCAGGGCTTATTGTTCTGAAGGAAAAAGCAAAAAGTCAGTATTTTGTTAGGGTAAGGTATCGAATTGTCTTTAAAATAAAAGAGCCAGACACCTCCCAGATATAAAGCAGCATGAGCACAGGTTTTCATTTGAGGGACACATACGGTCATGTTATACAGCCGGTGAAAGAGGAAAATACTTGGGTACATATTTGTTTAGATATTTTCCTAAGAGATGTTTGAGATTTCTCAGATGTGAACTGTTGCACGCTCCAAGACATTTTCTAACCTTTGGTAATTCTCTGACCCTCCCTGTAATTCTCCTGTTTAACTTTTGCTGGCTTGGAAACATGACTAGAAGCTCAAACAAATAAAATCTAAGCTGAATCAGGGCATCCCAGCTTCCTGTGGTGCCACTCCGTGTCAGCAGAAGACACTTAAGAAAGGACGAGTCATTCACATAAGATAGAAGGCCTGGCGTAGGGAAGGTTGTCCCAGGTTGATAAGGCTAAGGTGGCTCAAAGAAGAACATTGGTTTTCAACCTTCCCTTCCACGTTCCAGTCGGCACGAGAGGCTAAAGGGGGGTGTCCTGCCTAGAGCTTTGCAGGGATCACTTCTGAGGACAGTTCTTAACATGGAGCTGCATTTCTCTTAAGATGGCAAGATCCTGGCAAATGAATTCAGGCTAAGGGATGTGCTCATGTCCCCTTCACTGACCAGACACATGATTGCATATGGAGAAGCCAAGATTTGACAAGAGTATGTATAGGGATCATGTCTTTGTTGAAAACTCTCCTGATGCACATTGCAGACATGATTCTCTAAGACAGGAGGAAAAGTAAGAACTGGAAATGCTCACTCCTTTGGAGCAGCGACCGTGATGGTACCATGGTGACATTATAACGGGTAACTGCTGAGCGTTACTGCTTAACTCTACACTTGTTATTCCCATCATCTTAACTAAGCAAAGCCTCTAAAGCACTGATTTGCAGCCTGTGTGCCATTAACACTTTTAAAGATCATTAATTAAATTACTTTCAAAAAAAGCTCAAAGCACAATAAGTATACTCTTCTTTTCGCTTTCTTTTTGATCAACATAATTTGAGTGTGCCATGGAAGTTGAACTATAGGTTCAAGTGTACTGTGAGATAAACAACAGTTGAAAAACACCACTCTGAGGAGCAGCCAGGCAGATGAGAAGCAGGAAGAAGAAAAAAGAGCAGGAGGGGGGTAAGAGACGGATCTAACTTGTTTCTGATGAGTGGCATATTTTCCAGAACTTTAGATCATTCATCATGTATTGCTAGGATTGGGGACTGGAACACTTATAACTTTATCATTTAAGTGAAGATTAAAAATAAAAACACAGATACCACAGGAAGGAGTTGCCTATATTGAACATTCACAGAAAAGTTACTAATGGAAGGATTTACTCCTCAAGGATTCTCTCCGCATTTACACAAAGTTTAGGGCCCTGTAGTGCATCTTTGAAGTATGTCCAATGTCACATGAAGATAAAAGCAAAAGTCACTATTATATTATTTTGTGAAATGTTAATCATATTATTTGTATGTGTGTCGGAGGGTAATGATAGTTTTAAATATTTGAATATTAATTTTATCCCTGTTTTGCCGATTTTCTGGTATTTTTAGCTTTTTTAAATATATGTAACAATATGTGTTAGTTTTAGAATGTGAATATGAAAGGAATTTTTTAAATTAAAAATGCAATTTTTAGTCTGCTTTATTTCAAATTGCTTATACATGGCCAATATGCTTCACTTATTAGAGAATAGAGGAGTTTGTTGCTTTTGTGGGCTTTTCACAGTGCTTGGGTGGGTAGGAAGAACTCCAGACAGGGTCAAACTTACTGTTCTGACACTACTAACAATCATAGCCTCTTTCAATCGTGTGGTGCTCCACAGTTTACAAAGTATTTTTTTTTTTTTTTTCATCTCATCCTCACCTCATCCTTGGGAGTTAAGTATTACAGTTCTACTTCATAGATATGGAAAACTTCAGGGCTGAGATGTCAAAACAAGGCGGTGGTGGTGGATTGGGGTCCACATCCCAGCTCCTGCTGTTCTGTTCTCTGTCCTCTAGCCGGGGCTCTTGCCCCTCTGCACAGATGGAGGGTTCTGGACAAGTTCACCCAACCCCTCGGGGCTTCAGATCTCTTAGCTGCAGGACAGTGGTCGGATTCCACCAACCCCGAGGGGCCTGCTGTGTTTTCTTCATTTGGAATTTTTGTTTACTCACTAGGATAAAACAGTAATGGGGGTTAGTGGATAGCAAGTGACTAAAATGGTGTAGTTCGCAAGCTAGTAAGTAAAGTAGGCCTCCAGAAAGTCCAAAAGGTTGTGTGAACTTGGAGGAACCAGGGTAAATTTTGTTGCATTAAGATCAGATTCTGGCTCAGTGCCTGTAGCTCAGTGGCTAGGGTGCCAGACCCATACACGGAAGCTGGTGGGTTCTAACCCGGCCCAGTCCTGCCAAAGAATAACAACAACTACAATGAAAAATTAGCCGGGCATTGTGGGGGGCGCCTGTAGTCTCAGCTACTTGGGAGGCTGAGGGAAGAAAATCGCTTAAGCCCAGGAGTTTGAGGTTGCTGTGAGCTGTGATGCCAGAGCACTCTACCAAGGGGATATAGTGAGACTCTGTCTCAAAAAAAAAAAAAAGTTAAAATTCTTAACAGAGTGTCATGGTATCTATGGGCTCCAAAAGAAGAAGGGGGAGAAAAAGGATATTTACACACATACACATTTATAACAATTTTAGGTTGTGTCTAGACTGATTTCTTTCTAGAGATACATGGACCAAGGTAATAACCTCTGTCCTAATTAGTGCACTTGGTTGCTATCCAAGAATGATTTCAACTGGTGTGCTGTGGCACACTGGTGTGCCATGACAGCATCTTGGGTGTGCCGTAAAAAGTTTTAAAGACCATTATTTTCAAAGGAAGTTCAAAGCACAGTAAGTATATTCTCTTTCTTACTTTGTTTTTGATCAACATAATTTGGGAGTGCCACAGAAGTTTAATGATAGGTTCAAGTGTGCCATGAGATAAAAAAAGGTTGAAGGACACTGAAGGTGAGCCGTACTTATTTTCCTGTAGAAAATCGTGGTTGAGAGAATTGGAAAAGATGATGTGAAAAGGGTACATGTTCTATACTGAGAATAGACACAATTAATCAATGCTGATGAAAATTAGCATAGAGGGTTTGTCTATGAGAATGTGGGAATTAATTGAAAAGGGGTCTGAGAGAATTTTCTAAAGTAATCAAAATGTTGTGTATTTTGATTGAAACATTGGTTACATGGGTGTGTACATTTTCAAAACTAGTAACATTGTGCCTATAATATTCCTGCATTTCACCATAGGTAAATTTTATTCCAATTGAAAAAAAGCCCAACTGTGATGTATTTTCAAGACAGTCTTTTTTTCCAGAGAAAATTATATTGTCCATATCATTTTCTTGGTTATTGGGATGGAGTGGGAGAAAGAAAAGTTGGTATTGCTCAAACATAGTATCTTACATTTATAGAGAATTCTACTGTATTTTAATGTTCCTTTTGAGTATCCTAAGAGCAAAGTGCAGACTTATAGTTGTGATTTCTCTTCTACAAGTTCATGGGCTGTGTGTATAGATCTGGCACGTGTCAGGAGTGGGGTAGAAAGTAGAAAATAAGGGTCTCAGAGACTCCCATGTTCCATTCAAAGGGGAAAGAGGTTCTACTAAGCATTTAACTCTTCCATGCACCCATTATACACACACACACACACACACACACACATACACACACACGCATATATGTCAGAATACAGGAAGGATGTGATATCATGCACAGATCTAAAATTTTAGATTGTCATAACATTGTTCTGGGTTTTAAGAAATCAAAACCCAAGACTCTATGTTTTGTCTTGTGGTGCTGGAAGATGATCGATATTCAGTCTGAGAGCTGATCCATCATTCGTGCCTATTTATTATTCTCAGAGTCTATGGTTGGTTTTGTGTATACCTGTTACGTGATCAGTATTTCCATGGAAGAAGAGGATACCTTTGATTTCATAGGTGGACTTGATACACACTCCTACTACCAGGATCATGTTGAGTTAAAGCCTGTTAAACCTGTCGAAATAAGTAATGACATCGACTCTGAAATTCGGCTGCTGAACTTGACTTAGGGAACAAAGCACCACCGACAGCACCACCGTGGATCCGACATGCCCCTAGTCCCTTCCGGAGGTTGTACAGTGCCTCCCTGCCGTCCC